>QNTS01004363.1:22490-33818 GCA_003317085.1 Hucho hucho | reverse complement strand
TAACCAACCAAGCTGACACCAGCACTGCTTCAAAAGAAAGAATTCCAATAAACAAAATCATGAACCAATCAAAAGACTCATATTTACAACATTGGAAAAACGAAACAAAATCCCAAAGCCGACTAAATTGCTATCTGACCCTAAACAGAAAATATGAATTGGCTGATTATCTCTACTCTGTCAGAGATACGAAGCAGAGACAGATCCTTACCAAGTACAGGCTGAGTGACCACCGATTGGCAATAGAAACCGGCAGACATAAAAAGACATGGCTACCCAAAGAGGAGCGGGTATGTGGTCACTGCACGACAGGGGAGGTAGAAACAGAGATGCACTTTCTCCTTTACTGTGATAAATATTCCTCACCAAGAGATACATTATTCACAGAAATGACTACATTTATTCCAAATTTTAACTCATTAAATCCAGAGGAAAAACTAAAAATACTCATGGGCGAAGGAGCAATGGCTCCTCTTGCAGCCAAATATGTATTTGCCTGCCATAGCCTGAGGGACACTGAATAGTAACATCTGCATAGTAATCAGTAACTTACTTATAATTGCTGTTATTGTTATTACTATTATTGTTACTACTATTATTATTGTTGTTTATCATTCCGTATAGTAGTGGTATGGGTGGTAATGGTAATGATAGCAGTTTAATGATGATGATGATGGTAGTAGTAGTGATGATGATGGTAGTTGTAGTACAGATGTAGATTACCGTTATTTAGTTATAAGTTAGTTATAGTTTAATTTTCCATATTTAGATTTTTTCAATTTATTACATTTCTACTACTGACTATTACCATTTTATTGTTATTATTTTTGTATTTAATTTTGTATTATTATTTACTACCATTTTATATTATTTTTTGTTATTGTTTCTAATTTTATTACAATGTATACTGTATACATTGTTGCTTTGGCAATATTGACACAATGTTTTTCATGCCAATAAAGCAGCTTGAATTTGAATTTGAATTTGAGTAGAGAGAGAGAGAGAGAGTAGGCTACCCGTCCTGTTGTGGGAGGACGCAGAGAGCTGTGGGTTGGCAGCGCACTACATTGCTGCCTGCCATAAGATGAGGGACAGTGTCTGACAGACCAATCAACCTGCACATGTCCTCTACTGTATGCTCATTGTTATTGTTCAATGTATGGTTATTTTGACCCTTGGTTATTGTTGTTACTGTAGTCCCGTTGACAATTTTGATTCTTGTTATTTTCATATTGTAAATATCAAAAGTAAGCTTTGGCAATATGTACATTGTTACGTCATGCCAATAAAGCAAATTGAATTGAATTGAATTGAATTGAGAGAGAGTAGAGAGAGAGAGTAGAGAGAGAGAGAGAGAGAGAGAGAGGGTGTTATTGTAAAGTCAGAGCCATACGTTTAGGTGAACTGTGCTCCCAAGGAGTTTTATATAAAAACACACCAAGCTCACTCTTGAGGCAAAGTATAATTGCACCAAGTACAGCGTTTAAAATGTCAAATGATTCTATCGAAAGCCAAAGAGGAGTGTGGAAGGAAATTGGAAGAGAGGATTTGTTTTGCAAAATGTGTTTTCCCACCAATTTCACCAAATCATCTTTCACTAAGTAGACATATTCTGGTCACCTGTGATTGAAAAATACAGTTTTCTAAATGCTACCTTGAGTTCCAGTAATAACAGGTCTGTGATTGCTCCAATCATGTCCACTGATTTCTCTCACCATGTTTGTCCTCAGTAAAGAGGACCAGTACTCCAACCACTCTCCGGTCAAAACAGACAAATCACTAGAGGACGTGTTGGGGAACCTCAACATCACCTCAACCATCACCCCACAGATGATCAACCTCGGCCTCTCACAGGAGTGTAAGTGTCCATGGAAAATATATGTTGGCATGTGTCCCTGAATGCTTATCAGTTTGTGTTTGTTACTTTGGTTGTGTGTATGTGTGGTAAAGTGGCCCCTATAGTGACTTCTCTTCCTGTTCCTCAGTGGTGGGCGAGGTGTGGCGCCAGCAGACGGTGTTCAGGCTGCTACAGCTGATAGAGCTCCCACTTCTAGAGAGTCTGTTGGAGGGAGAGGAACGGCCCAGGCCCCCTCTACACAGCATGGACAGTGACCCAGACCTGCTCTACACATCCAGCTACCTGGACAGAGAGGTCCTGAAGGCCTTCAGCGAAGCACAGTACGTCTCCTCCTCCTACTACTACTACTAGTCCTACTTCTACTACTACTACTACTAGTCATCCTCCTACTACTACTACTAATACTACTGTTACTTATACTACTACTACTATTACTACTACTACTAGTTCTACTACTACTATTAGTTCTACTTCTACTACTAGTCCCACTTCTCCTACTACTACTACTACTACTACTACTATTAGTCCTACTTCCTCTACTAGTCCTAATTCTACTACTACTACTACTACTACCAGTCCTACTACTACTATTACTATTACTACTGCTACTATTACTACTAGTCCTACTACTAGTCCTACTTCTACTACTACTACTAGTCCTACTACTAGTCCTACTTCTTCTACTACTACTACTAGTCCTACTACTAGTCCTACTTCTTCTACTACTACTACTAGTCCTACTACTAGTCCTACTTCTACTACTACTACTAGTCCTACTACTAGTCCTACTTCTTCTACTACTACTACTAGTCCTACTACTACTACTACTACTACTACTACTATTCCTACTACTACTACTACTACTACTGCTAATACTACTACTACTACTACTATTCCTACTACTACTACTACTACTATTCCTACTACTACTACTACTACTAATACTACTACTACTACTATTCCTACTACTACTACTACTACTACTACTACTATTCCTACTACTACTACTACTACTACTATTCCTACTACTACTACTACTACTACTACTACTAGTCCTACTAATACTGCTGCTACTACTACTACTACTACTACTACTACTACTTCTACTACTACTACTACTACTACTATTAGTACTACTACTACTACTACTATTAGTACTACTACTAGTCCTATTTCTACTACTTCTCTCTGTCTCTCTTTCCTTCCTTATCCCCCCACCCTCTTCCATTTAATTGTTTGTTCCAGGCATAGGTAAGGACAGTGAAAGGAAGGTTGACTGACTAGCTACAGTTAAAGCTTGCAGAGCACATACTCTTGTGTCATACATAAAGCAGCTGATTTTGATCACAGAAGGCCTGTCTCTAATAAAGTGGCATCTCCGTTCTCTCCCACTACCTGTGAATCATAATCTACATATTTATCTGACTGGGCAGAAATGTATGGCCGGTAGTCTTGTTAAGCTTTGGTTGGCGTGTGTACTGTACGTCCAGCCTTTCTACATGTTGCAGCCAGACGACTAGTGTAGCCACTGGGGGCAGTGATATGTAATGGAGCTGGCTGGTGTGTGTTTGTGTGCGTGTCAGTGAGGGCCTCTCTCTGTATTGATGCTGCCCCCAGGGCTCTCTGGCACTCAGGGACAAATGGCCAACTGACTGCAGTCACTGGGCTGTGGTTGTCTGAAAGTCAAGGGCAGCTTGATCTGTCTCTCTCTGAACTTTCTCTCTCCTCTCCCCTCTCTCTCTTAATTGACATGGGAAACGTATGTTTACATTGTCAAAGCAAGTGACATAGATAATAAACAAAAGCGAAATACTCTCTCTCATCTCCTCTCTCTCTGATCTCTTTCTCTCCTCTCTCTTTCTCTCTCCTCTCTCTTTCTCTCTTTCTCTCTGATCTCTCTCTCTTTCTCTCTTTCTCACTCTCTCTCTCTCTTTCTGTCTCTCTCCTCTCTCTTTCTCTCTTTCTCTCTGATCTCTCTGATCTCTCTCTTTCTCTTTCTGTCTCTCTATCTCTCTGATCTCTCTCTTTCTCTCTGATCTCTCTCTCTCTTTCTTGATCTCTCTGATTTCTTTCTCTCTCTCTGATCTCTCTTTCTCTCTCTCTCTGATCTCTCTCTTTCTGATATCTCTCTCTGATCTCTCTTCTTTTCTCTCCTCTTTAGATTGGTTTCATTCACTTCATCACTTATAATCTCCCTCCTCCTCCGCCTTCTCTCCCTCCCTCTTTCCCTCTCTCAGGGCTGATGAGTGGTTGTCGGCGGCGGTGGACTGTCTGGAGTTCCTGCCAGATGACTTGGTGGTTGAGGTGAGCAGGGGTTTGCCCCGCTGCGGTGAGGACCAGGGCCAGTGTAAGAGACTGGTGTATGGGATCCTGGTCCAGCACTACGGAGAGACACAGCACCCTCCACTACTCAGCAACCACGTCTTCGACATCCACTCCAGCATCTCTGAGCTACTGGGTAAGACAGCCATATACATGGTCTATGTGCTCTAGGGCATTTCCCCTGTCTAAATGGGTTTAGACTTTTTAATAACAAGTATTATGTAAGGGATTCATTCAGCTGATTAAAGCAGTGCGTGAAAGCCCAAACGTCATGACTGGGGACAGAAAGGGGGGGGTTCAGATTTCTCTGCTGACTCTCAGCGAGGACCCTGAAGCCACACCTGGGTTTATCAACTAGTTTGGCTAAGATCCTCTCTCATGAATTCACACACCTGTGATTCCTCCCAGCCTGTCAGGGACGCAAACACCTATCCTGTCCTGTCTGTGTGTCCATAGTGAATGGAAAGAGGGAGCAGGCTCTGGAGGCCCTACAGCTGTGTCTGAAACTACAGGACTCCCGCAGTAAAGAGGAGCTACGCAGACTGCTGCGATTCATGGCCGTCGCTGCCAAACCACAGGAGGTCAAACTGCACAAAGAGGTGAGGGAGGGGGGGGGTGTGTGCGCGCGTATACTGCTATAGCTCTCCCTGACTGTGAGTGTGTTCCAAACTACTCCAAGAGGTCAAGGATCATATCTANTTCCAGGTAGAGAACAGGATGGCGGTGAAGAGATCTTTCTCTAGTGCCATCGTCTACAGCATGAGACTGGCCAAGGGGAAGGTTGACCTACTGGTGCTGTTTATGGTGGAAAACCACTGTGACGTCTTCAAGGTGTGTGTGCACTCATCTTTTATCAGACTGTGGGTGTGAACAGGTAGGCGTGGGTGTGCATGCGTGCGTGCGTACGTCCAGGTGGGTGATTAATATGATGTTTTGCACTTGTGTCTCAACTATATAGACTAAAGACCACTGGGTCAGTGTGCTGAGACTGTTGACACTGTCTGTTAATAGACTGTTTACTACTCAAACAGTGGGATGGACTTTGAATAGGACTTCATGAAAGACACTGATCTGAACACTCTTAGAAAAAATGGTGCTATCTAGAACCTAAAAGGGTTCTTTGGCTGTCCCCATAGGAGAACCCTTTGAAGAACCCTTCTTTGTTCCAGGCAGAACCCTTTTGGTTCCAGGTAGAAACCTTTTGGGTGCAATGTAGAACCCAAAAATGGTTCCAGGTAGCAGAAGAACCCTTTTGGAACCCTTTTTTGGTGTGTAATGTGTGTAAAGTGTGTAATGCCAACATCTCAGTAGCGTGAGGGTAGAGAGGAGGTGATAGAGAATTGCAACACTAGACCCTAGCCAGGCTACCATATCTCCGATAGCTTTAATATTGGAGTGGAGCTCAAACAGTGACTACAGTTTGTAAACACAGAGGTCTGTGTGTGAGATTAACCAGATGAAAGCAGCGCTGATCACATGGTTTAACTGATTTGATCGTCTCCTTTCAGATTCCAGTGTCGTTGCACAAACTTGTGAGCGATAGACTGACCAACATTGTGAAGGGGAAAGACCCACAAGTCTTAACAGGTATGGGAGCTTTTGGAGTCTGTTTTGTTTGATTGTCTGTCTGTCTATCTGTACTATTATCTGACAAAGCTTTACCTACCTTGTGTGTTTTGTGTGGTGAATGAAGACGTAATGTCCTCTCCCTCTCTATCTTTCTCTTCACTCAGGCTCTACATATTGCAGGCGAGTCAATGGAAAAGCGTACATGGAGAGCAAACAGAAGACTACCAAAGAGGAACTATGGGCTCTACTGAAGACAATCCACGAGAACCCCAAACTGTCCAACAAAGAGAAGAGACGCTTGCTAGGACAGTTCTACAAGGGGCATCCTGAGATCTTTGTCCAGTACTTTGGAAGCAGATTGTCATGTGATGATCTGTAGCTAACTAGGGTGATATTTAAGTGAATAACTAAAGTATTATTTGTAAAAAATAAATAAAAAAGACAGACAGACAAAGGTGATGTAAATGTTGTAAAAATGCAGTGTACAAATAGATTTTATTTACTTCACTCATGTGAAGAGTTGAATGTGAAAGCTTGAATAAAATGTGAGAATTGTTTTATAAGTTCATGTGGAATTCTCTTTCATTTGTCTGTTACAGGGCCAATCATCTCTGATTACATTTTGATAATAGAATTTCATGCTCAAATTGGATGTCAGCCATGTGAAGTAAAGATTGTCTCAGAAGGAAATGAACCCATTTGCCCTGTCTTCCAGGACATTCAACAATTTGTTCAGAAATAAGTTCAGAAAATTACAGTCCTAGACAACTTCCCAGAAATATAATTTAAATACACCGTTTAGAGACTACAAGTACTTTACATTTATATGGTTCCTATGGTAACAGACTGAACAAAAAGTGTTACTGAGAAGTCTGTGTGACAGATGCACATGGCTTCTAGTGTTATATTCCTCAACAAAACCCTGGGTCTGCTGCCACTTTGGGAGAAGGTCAGAAGAAGTTCTGCGTATCCTGTTTCAATGAATGTATTCTTTCTCTGTGGTTACACAATACGGAGATGGTGTGGGGAATAAAGATGAAGCGTTTCAGAATAGGCTGACGTGAGGCCGTCCGGTCTAGTCCACTCACTGTCATGTGGTTCGCTCACACAATATCATTAAATGTACAACAATGTCCAGAGATTGAGATCAGGCCGGAGGAAATTTGAAATCCCCAAGTTTGAGTCCTATTTCTTTTCCCACTGTTGTAAACATTCATTGAAATTCATATCCATATTCATACCATCCCTCGAGGTCTTTCTGGTCTCTGTAGCTCAACCAACAGAGTAGCTGCTACAGCAATAGAGAGGCTATTGTTACTCAACAGCTGACAGTCACATACCTCCATAGATTGTCAATCAGTATAGGGACGCCGAATTGGTTTAACAGGTTCGCTGATAATGATGTGACTTAATGGCCTAGTTTAGCCTACTAGATCAGGAAAGTGCTCGTCACAGTTTTCAGGGTCCCTATCTGCATCTCACTAAGTTCATTAAGCTACCAATAACTGGATTTACACATGTAGACATATTACTGGCTAAACTGGCCATTACCAGACTTCTAGGAAAACTGCAAAATGTCTGTGTCATCAGTATTCTTAGTGAAATTAGGAATCTGACAAAATATTCCCAGTCCACACAGTATTCATTTAGGTTCAGTTACCAATGCTTGTGTTAACTGCTGTTGAAATATTAGTTTTATAAATTGGACATTCACCAGATGTTCAGGAAAGGATATACTGTTGGTGTCCATCAGTGTTTCTAGTGAAGTGAGGAATCCGACAAGACCTTCCCAGCCCACAGACAGTACTCAGGGTTTCTTAAAGTATGCTCTTGTCCATTCACAGCTGCAGTTAATAACCCGACAACACTTCACCTTTACATATTTACAAACTTAAACATACTTAAAAGTCCAGTACAGAATCTTGTTGCTGGTTTTGACTTGAGTCATATTCAGGTCTCGAGACATGACTGATTAGTAGCAGCGGAATAGGCCTGGTCTCATACTCTCTTGATAAAGCTACTGAATTCCACACACTGATGTGGGAATGGGCTCCTGGGGCCGATTTTAAAGAATTAACTAGCTACAGATATGAAACAAAAATAAATTGTAGTCCTCCCGTGACCCATAAGTGGGTCCCAAACAACAGTTAGAGAACTACTGAGATACTGAATGGTGCATAACAATCCAGTCGATATAAGGGTCTGATTAGACAGCAGAGATACAGTAGCTACAGTGTTTGACACCCGGGTTACACAGCACATCCTGATATAGAGGATCTACAGTCCTGTTTGAGACTGGATATCCAACAGACACTTCTGTTTACTTGACCAACTAGCAGTCGCTTCAAAAGAAACTCTTGTAAAAACCATTCAGATGGGGTAGCATACTAATGTTGCTCTTCAAATGGAAGGGAAAGCATTTAGACTAGAGAGAGGAGTAAAGGAGAGAGAGGAGTGGAGGACAATGAGGAGTGAAGGAGAGAGAGGAATGGAGGAGATACAGGAGTGAAGGTGAGAGGAGAGAAGGAGTGGAGGACAGGGAGGAGTGGAGGAGAGAAGGAGTGGAGGAGAGTGGAGTGGAGGAGAGAGGAGAGAAGGAGTGAAGGACAGGGAGGAGCGGAGGAGAGAGGAGTGGAGGACAGGGAGGAGCGGAGGAGAGTGGAGTGGAGGAGAAAGGAGAGAAGGAGCTCTCCCACACAGTGGTGCAACCTCTGCCTGCCTGCCTGCCCGCCAGAGAGAAAACCATTGAAACAACTGTCATAACTCCCTACTACTAACCTACAGCACAATCTGCAATTTATTGACTTGGGGCTAGGTGTCTGGTAAAGGGTTGATTGACTTGGGGCTAGGTGTCTGGTAAAGGGTTGATTGACCTGGGGCTAGATGTCTGGTAAAGGGTTGATTGACTTGGGGCTAGGTGTCTGGTAAAGGTCCAGATGATATGACAACATTATGGTGTGGAGGGCACATTGTTAGTGTTGTGATCGATTATGGATATCTCTCCTTCAGAGGACTTTGTCACTGTGAATAAGTTTAAAAGAGCCCAGGGTAAGTGAGCTGCCAAACAACTCTGTCTCAGTTGATTATCAGCCGTAGTGGAAGCTATTGTGTGCAAGGTGAATAAATATTGATGTACCCCGCTTTAATGAACAGCAGGTAGATTTCCTCTTGGAAGCATGTTATTGAGTGTCTTCATGTCCTATGCCGCATTAAAATCACCTGTCCTCCAAACCACACGACTAGAGTACAGCCAATACACCATTAAAATATATTCTAGTATGTATCCATGTGAAATGCACCAACACGCACAGCTATGTTCAACAAGACTATTTTTGATTGGCCAGTGTACTGTCCATATCGAATTGTTACATATGAGGTTGTGTGAGCAGGAAATAGGAGCAGGTATTTATCGGTCCCCTCTCCACTAATCATTATTGCCATCTTCTCTTACACACCCTTAACGCTGAGGAATGCGGTCAGTGGAAATCTGGACCGGAAGGAAGAATACTATTTTTAAACTCACTGAGCAACTTCTCCCCTCCCAACACATTAGCCATCACGTTTACACTTTGGTTTGTATGTTCTCCCAGAATCTATTCAGTTAAGACAAATATAGGGCCCTTTAAAGACCCCTAGATTAGGCAGTTCCTGGATTGATCTGATCTGGGTGTGATACCGGCCTACAATGCACTCGTATGTAGATCAGTCATGGTTACTAAATTAATAACAGGCTGGTGGAGGTGACCAGAGGCAGACCTATCTCAGCCCTAACAGACAGATGGGAGTTATTGTGATGGGCTGGTACTGAGCAGGTCCCATCATCAAGGCAGGGAATATAATTAGATAGATGGAGACTGGTTTTATCAGGCTCCACTGCTGATGCATTGATACACACAGCTGTAAATCTCTGGTCTAGACAGCACCATGCTGAACCCTAGTGGTGACTATTAAATGTGCACAGCCAGTTATATACTGTAGACATTTACCCCTCAAACATGACCTTAAAATAATATAAAAAATAATCGAAGAGAACAGAAGTGATCATTTCAGTAACACACAAGACAGGAGCCAGTTTTGTTTTGGTTCTTTTCTCCCCTTTTTATTGGAAGGAAATGTGTTCTCTCAATTTGACTAGAAAAACAGGTCGTTTCCATTTGTCCACTACCAGAGCTTCACAAGGCCAAACATCTGAGTGTCAAATTAAGGGTTGAATTAAAAACTTTGTACAGTATTAGTCACCCAGCTTTAAAAAATAAAACTGTTAAAAAACACCAAGAACAAAAAAACATTCAACACAGGTGTGTGTAGAGGGACCAACGATGGTTGGATATAAAGAATCTTCCAGACAAACTTCAGACCAGTCTGTTTGCCCTAAAAGGTTTGACGTAATGGGTTACATTCCTGTACAGAGTCCATCCCAAGTGTGCGAGTGTCTGTTCACCGGATCCTCTTCTGCTGGCGAGCGCGGTAGATGTCATGAACTGGTGGGGCCACAGCGCCCTTGTCCTCCTCTTCATCAGAGTCTGCGTTGGGTCTCTTAAGTGACTTGACCATGGCATGGTTCTCTATGGAGCCGTTCCCTTCTCCGCTGGCATCAGGCTGCCTGCCTGTTATCAACTCTACTGCTGCATCTACAGCTGAGAGAGGGAGGGAGAGAGATATTCATATCAGTATTATGTGTGCTATTCAGGGAAGCTTGGTGACTTCTGACCGTTTCAAAGCTACTTACTCTCTGGTAGTGTACATCTCCTGAAGATCTCCATCAGTTCATCCACCTGCACAAAGGGCCCCTGCAGAAACATCACAACATCAGCACAACCACATGGTGTCACCAACAGTGAGTGGTGGGGTGTTGGTACAGTGATGTCACCAACAGTGAGGGGTGGGGTGTTGGTACAGTGATGTCACCAACAGTGAGGGGTGGGGTGTTGGTACTGACCACGAAGCAGGTGGGTGGAGGCAGTAGCTTCATCAGGATGACTGCGGCCGGGGGGACCGGGAACACCCCCCCTGGAACAGGGTGCAGTCCTGGAGCTGTGGAGCGAGACCAGAGTATGTGAGCGAAGCTGGAGTGGAGTGGAGAGTGCCCAAACTGACTGGAGTGTGGAGTGAGATTCCCAAAGGCTGGAGCGTCGTAGGTAAGGTACCTACTAGCCAGGTATCATAGCTGGTAGGGGTAGAGGAGGGAGTAAGGTACCTACTAGCCAGGTGTCATAGCTGGTAGGGGTAGAGGAGGGAGTAAGGTACCTACAAGCCAGGTGTCATAGCTGGTAGGGGTAGAGGAGGGAGTAAGGTACCTACTAGCCAGGTATCATAGCTGGTAGGGATAGAGGAGGCAGTAAGGTACCTACTAGCCAGGTGTCATAGCTGGTAGGGATAGAGGAGGGAGTAAGGTACCTACTAGCCAGGTATCATAGCTGGTAGGTGTAGAGGAGGGAGTAAGGTACCTACAAGCCAGGTGTCATAGCTGGTAGGGGTAGAGGAGTCGGTAAGGTACCTACTAGCCAGGTATCATAGCTGGTAGGGGTAGAGGAGGGAGTAAGGTACCTACAAGCCAGGTGTCGTGGCTGGTAGGGGTA
>QNTS01004362.1:50084-70536 GCA_003317085.1 Hucho hucho | reverse complement strand
TATATGATAGGAGGAGTTGTCTAGTGGTTATATGATAGGAGGAGTTGTCTAGTGGTTATATGATAGGAGGAGTTGTCTAGTGGCTATGTGATAGGAGTTGTCTAGGAGTTGTTTAGGGGTTGTCCAGGGGCCAAGGATGTTTCTGGACAGGGTCATGTTCGGGACGGTGGTTGCCAGGTTTGACACGGGTCATGGTTATGACAGGAAGCAATTTGGTCATCCCCCCACAGGCCTCACACACTCACCTCTGACCTATGACCTGTAGGTGGTGAGAATGGTCGCGTTCCCCTGCTCAGACGTTGCATGCATCAACCAATGGTTGCGTGTCATGTCATCGACTGTTCACTCGACAGACAGATAGCCTAGTGGTTAGAGTGTTGGACTAGTAACTGAAAGGTTGCAAGATTGAATCCCCGAGCTGACAAGGTAAAAATCTGTTGTTCTGCCCCTGAACAAGGCAGTTAACCTTGTTCAGGGGTAAAAAAATATATATATATTGCTATAACATATCATTGCTTATACAATAAATACCTATCCAGACGTTGTAAGACCTGGAGTGCATCAGCAAGCCTGGGCAGAGGAGCGTGACCATTACCTCCTAAATCCCCAATCAATCATTTCATAACTTAAATCTCTCTTTGTGAAAGTATTTGAAACAATTTTTTGTTGAATAGTTATTCAAGAGGTGATTGGGGTCATTTCCCCCACAGGCCTAACAACACACACTCATTCTGACCCTAAAGGTTACAATAAATCTCCACTTTGGATTTGTTTTCAAAGCGTTTAAAATGTTTTTCATCTACATGTAAGGAACAATTGCTTCTTGTACTGAGCCGCTTGCATTTTGTTTTTCACACAGTCTGTGAATTTAAATGTTATTACTGGTCGTTGTTGGCCAGAGTGGCCAGACTCTATTTCACTTGTAAAACAGCCAAACCCTCCAAAAACATCAACAACAATGTTCGCCTCTCTGTTAATAGATCTGCATGTCAACGATAGAATTTATGATTTTAAAAGAAGTCAGTCAAATAGAACGTAATCTCCTGAATATTCAAGGGGATTTGTTTTCTGAGGTATTTTGACTTTAAAAGCTTGTTTGAGATCCATTAAGAATATTTATCAACTGTTACCTTCATATTTTAGGCTGTTAACATGATTGTTTCTGTATGTGCTGTAGCCAACTGATGCCATGACAACGAAGAAACACATGGGAGTCTATCTATCAGTATCTGTAGCCTCTTATTACCAGGCTGATTACTGCTGCACTATGTATCAGTATCTATAGCCTCTTATTACCAGGCTGATTACTGCTGCACTATGTATCAGTATCTATAGCCTCTTATTACCAGGCTGATTACTGCTGCACTATCTATCAGTATCTATAGCCTCTTATTACCAGGCTGATTACTGCTGCACTATCTATCGGTATCTATAGCCTCTTATTACCAGGCTGATTACTGCTGCACTATCTATCGGTATCTATAGCCTCTTATTACCAGGCTGATTATGGCTGATTACTGCTGCACTATCTATCGGTATCTATAGCCTCTTATTACCAGGCTGATTACTGCTGCACTATCTATCAGTATCTGTAGCCTCTTATTACCAGGCTGATTACTGCTGCACTATCTCTCAGTATCTATAGCCTCTTATTACCAGGCTGATTACTGCTGCACTATCTATCGGTATCTATAGCCTCTTATTACCAGGCTGATTACTGCTGCACTATCTATCAGTATCTATAGCCTCTTATTACCAGGCTGATTACTGCTGCACTATCAGTATCTATAGCCTCTTATTACCAGGCTGATTACTGCTGCACTATCTATCAGTATCTGTGTAGAGAGCCATGCATGTAGCCTGGTGAGATCAGGCTGGCTGGCGAGGCTACAAGCAGACTGGACCACCAGACTGTTATCTTTGGTATGGGTAGTGTTTTTATTTTATCGTTGTCATGGTGTTCTACCCACCACACATACCTTCTTGAAAAAAGCTGCTCTAATTTCCTTGTTTATACAGTAGATCTGCCACCTGGGGGAAGAGCAGAGCCTGTGGTATGGTTTACATTCTGATGCTTCTTCCATCTGATACAGCTCCTCCAAAGAAATACCAACATCTCTATGATCTCGTCAGTCACCTGTCAGTCCCTCCTCCTCAGTCTGCTGATGTGGAAGGGATCACCTGTCAGTCCCTCCTCCTCAGTCTGCTGATGTAACAGGGATCACCTGTCAGTCCCTCCTCCTCAGTCTGCTGATGTAACAGGGATCACCTGTCAGTCCCTTCTCCTCAGTCTGCTGATGTAGCACGGATGATATGATGGCCTTTGGCTTTGCTCCAGTTCCTCCTCGACTACCAAACCGTCTGTATAGGTGTTTAACATATCAGTTGAACTAACCACATCCTATTATATATATACAGTGGCTATTTTAGCATGTAAATCTTGGTGGGGCAAACTCTCCCCCAATTTTTTTTAGATGCATGCCAGCAAAGCCACTACACAACACAACACTAAACAATACATTAATTTCACTATAATGGCGACAAACTGTTAGGGCCTACATAAAGCTGTCCCAACAGCAGAGCTTTCTTTCCAGCACAATGGAGTGAATCCTTACCACTGCTACACCTGGCTATCAACGGAGCCTTTTCCGGCAGCGAAACAATTCAATCAGCCTCGTTTACTGCCTTTAAAAAAAAACTAGCTGATATGGCTGACCATATCTCCCTGTCATATTACATCATTTATGCAGCAGGATATAAGACATTTTTGGACTCAACTTGTTGTACGTGGCGGTTAAGTGGGCTCACATTCTTGATGTCTACCCTTACTAAAGGCGGGTGACGTAGCGTCTCCATGAGGGACAGAACACTGAGCCAATCACCGTGCAATGCTGAGCCAATCACGGTGCAATGTTCCTGAAACACCTGCATTTTAGAGCTGCCTGCTTGAATGCGGGTTTATAAACTCAATGATATATAGATTTTTTACATTGTTTGCAAACTGATATTTGATGTGTATTAATGCCAAAATAACATGCAAAACAGGCAAGCCCCCCCCGCCCTAAAAATATATATTGCAAAAAATATGGGGCTCAAAACAGGTGGGGGGCTCTGTTGCTAGGTGACAATGTTGTCAGGTCTATGGATCTAACAGTGGAATAAAACCGAGAGAGAGAGAGAGACGGTATCGTTGAATGAATTCCAAAGTGACCCCTAGCCCCTCCTGTAGATCTGAAGGGGGCTGGACATGTGAAAGCAATATGGCAGTGATACACCCAGTTTATCAGAAGACAAGAACCATGTTGTTTACACCTATCCACTCCCCTCATATCTACACAACTGCCTAGCGGGGAGTAAGGGGCTCAGGGTTGTCAAATTCATCTCTCTCCGGCTTACCTACGGATCTGTGGGACAGAGGTGGGACAGGGAAAGGTCTGGAATTTTTAGCCCAGCGGTAGGTCCCAAATTGCACCCTATTCCCTAATAGTGGACTACTGTTGACCAGAGGAACAAGTCTAGAGGGCCAAACAAAGTCTTCTGTTAACCTGTCACCTGTGATCCTGAAGTAATGGAGGTGGGAGGGAGTGGATTCTACAGCTTTAAGGCCTGTAGCCAGGTCTGACTCTGATTGACAATCAGCGTGTAGAGGAAGGAGGATACCAATATTGACCAAATATAGTGTAACACTGCCCCCTGTTGGTCATACAGTACATTACACATTAAAAACCAGGGGGCATTGCAGGAACATTTCAGATGAGTACAGTAAATACGATTTGGCAAAAATTACCGTGAGACTCTACGCACTTGTGGAGATCTGAGAGGATTTGACAGGTGCAACCAATTCGGTAGTAGCTCCACCCTGCCCTCTGATAGGCTAGGTGGAAGTTTCACCATATTGCTTATATTAGACAAATCCTTTCCAATCTCTAGTGCATAGGGCCCTCAAACTCAACTCTGGACCTCGAAGCCAGTTCCACCGCATTTCTTCATTGTTTCCCTCTAATCAGGGACTGATTTAGACCTGGGACACCAGTCATTGTTCCCCTCTAATCAGGGTCTGATTTAGACCTGGGACACCAGTCATTGTTCCCCTCTAATCAGAGACTGATTTAGACCTGAGACACCAGTCATTGTTCCCCTCTAATCAGAGACTGATTTAGACATGAGACACCAGTATTTGTATTTGTATTTATTATGGATCCCCATTAGTTCCTGCCAATGCAGCAGCTACTCTTCCTGGGGTCCAGCAAAATTAAGGCAGTTTATACATTTTTTAAAACATTACAATACATTCACAGACTGTGTGCCCTCAGGCCCCTACTCCACCACTACTACGTATACAGTTGAAGTCGGAAGTTTACATACACTTAGGTCGGTGTTATTAAAACTTATTTTTCAAACACTCCACAAATTTCTTGTTAACAAACTACAGTTTCGGCAAGTTGGTTAGGACATCTACTTTGTGCATGACACAAGTAATTTTTTCAACAAGTGTTTACAGACAGATTATTTCACTTATAATTCACTGTATCACAATTCCAGTGGGTCAGAAGTTTACATACACTAAGTTGACTGTGCCTTTAAATAGCTTGGAAAATTCCAGAAAATGATGTCATGGCTTTAGAAGCTTCTGATAGGCTAATTGACATCATTTGAGTCAATTGGAGAGGTATCTGTGGATGTATTTCAAGGCCTACCTTCAAACTCAGTGCCTCTTTGCTTGACATCATGGGAAAATCTAAAGAAATCAGCCAAGACCTCAGAAAATAATTGTAGACCTCCATAAGTCTGGTTCATCCTTGGGAGCAATTTCCAAACGTCTGAAGGTAACACATTCATCTGTACAAACAATAGTACGCAAGTATAAACACCATGGGACCACGCAGCCGTCCTACCGCTGAGGAAGGAGATGCGTTCTGTCTCCTAGAGATGAATGTACTTTGGTGCAAAAAGTGCAAATCAATCCCAGAACAAGAGCAAAGGACCTTGTGAAGATGCTGGAGGAAACAGCTAGACAAGTATCTATATCCACAGTAAAACAAGTCTTATATCGACATAACCTGAAAGGCCGCTCAGCAAGGAAGAAGCCACTGCTCCAAAACCGCCATAAAAAAGTCAGACTACGGTTTGCAACTGCACATGTGGACAAAGATCGTACATTTTGGAGAAATGTTCTCTGGTCTGATGAAACAAAAATAGAACTGTTTGGCCATAATGACCATCTTTATGTTTGGAGGAAAAAGGGGGAGGCTTGCCATCCCAACTGTGAAGCATGGGGGTGGCAGCATCATGTTGTGGGGGTGCTTTGCTGCAGGAGGGACTGGTGCACTTCACAAAATAGATGGCATCATGAGGTAGGAAAATTATGTGGATATATTGAAGCAACATCTCAAGACATCAGTCAGGAAGTTAAAGCTTGGTCGCAAATGGGTCTTCCAAATGGACAATGACCCCAAGCATACTTCCAAAGTTGTGGTAAAATGGCTTAAGGACAACAAAGTCAAGGTATTGGAGTGGCCATCACAAAGCCCTGACCTCAATCCTATAGAAGATTTGTGGGCAGAACTGAAAAAGCGTGTGCGAGGAAAGAGGCCTACAAACCTGACTCAGTTACACCAGCTCTGTCAGGAGGAATGGGCCAAAATTCACCCAACTTATTGTGGCAAGCTTGTGGAAGGCTACCTGAAACGTTTGACCCAAGTTAAACAATTTAAAGGCAATGCTACCAAATACTAATTGAGTGTATGTAAACTTCTGACCTACTGGGAATGTGATGACATAAATAAAAACTGAAATAAATAATTCTCTCTACTATTATTCTGACATTTCACATTCTTAAAATAAAGTGGTGATCCTAACTGACCTAAGACAGGGAATTATTACTAGGATTAAATGTCAGGAATTGTGAACTGAGTTTAAATGTATTTGGCTAAGGTGTATGTAAACTTCCGACTTCAACTGTATACAGTACAAAATCCATGTGTACGTGTGTGTACAGTGCGTATGTTATCATGTGTGTGTTTGCATGTCTGTGCCTATGTTTGTTTTCCTTCACAGTCCCCGCTGTTCCATAAGGTGTTTTTTTAATCTGTTTTTAAAATCTAATTTTACTGCTTGCATGAGCTACTTGATGTGTAATAGAGTTCCATGTAGTCATGGCTCTATTTAGTACTGTGCGCCTTCCATAGTCCGTTTTGGACTTGGGGACTGTGAAGAGACCTTTGGTGGCATGTCTTGTGGGGTATGCATGGGTGACCGAGCTGTGTGCCAGTAGTTCAAACAGACAAGTCGGTGCATTCAACATGTCAATACCTCTCACAAATACAAGTAGTGATGAAGTCAATCTCTCCTCCACTTTGAGCCAGGAGAGATTGACATGCATATTATTAATATTAGCTCTCTGTGTACATCCAAGGGCCAGCCGTGCTGCCCTGTTCTGAACCAATTGTAATTTTCCTGAATAATTTTTTGTGGCACCTGACCATACGACTGAACAGTAGTCCAGGTGCGACAAAACTAGGGCCTGTAGGACCTGCCTTGTTGATAGTGTTGTCAAGAAGGTAGAGCAGCGCCTTATCATGGACATTCTTCTCCCCATCCTTAGCTACTGTTGTATCAATATGTTTTGACCATGACAGTTCAACTTTCATGGTCAACTTGCTAAAATGATTTATTACAAGATTTAGTTGAGGTTTAGGGTTTAGTGAATGATTTGTCCCAAATACAATGCTTTTAGTTTTAGAAATATTTAGGACTAACTTATTCCTTGCCACCCACTCTGAAACTAACTGCAGCTCTTTGTTGAGTGTTGCAGTCATTTCAGTCGCTGTAGTAGCTGACATGTATAGTGTTGTACCAGGAAGAGCATGCATAGTCAAAGTGCCACTGAACAAGAGCCCCTGCCAATGTCCCCATTGCATTGTTATCCAGATATTTGGAGGTTCTAGCCAGGAACCTAATTTTATGGTTCACTTTGGCAATAACATTTTGTGCCCTGTCAGATGCTTATCTAGCACACATCCAAGATACTTAACAGAGTCTTTTGATGTGACTACTATGTCACCTACTACCACCTTAAAATCTGGGGATTTCCTCAGTTTCACTTTGGACCCAAACAAGATGGACTCTGTTTTTCCAAGGTGAAGTAACAGCTTACTGTCATATAGCCATTTACTGACATTCAGAAGTTCAGCACTGATGGCTTTCTCAACCACACTTTTGTCTTTGTGGGAAACCAACAGTGCAGAATCATCTGCATATAGGAAAAGGTCACATGTACAGGCAGATTTCAGATAATTTATATACAATAGAAATAAAGGTGGACCCAGCACACTCCCTTGGGGTACCTCGCAGTTCAAGATTTTGGGTTTAGACAGGGTCCCATCCACATACATCTGTTTTCTTCCTTGCAGGTAAGAGCTAACCCATTTTACTGATAAGTTGTTAAAGCCCATGGCTCTTAGTTTGATTAACAGAATCTCATGATCCACTGTGTCGAACGCCTTTTGGAGATCTAACATAACCATACCACAAAATTTCCCTCCATCTACTTCCTTCCTAATGTGGTCAGTCAGATATAGTAGGCAGATGTCAGTGGAATGGGATTTCCTGAAGCCAGATTGGAGCTCATAGAATAGGTTATGTAAGGAAATATAACTGTCAATCTGCTTGAACATAATCTTTTCCATGACCTTCGATAAAGCAACACAGGATTGAGACAGGCCGATCATTTCCATGATCTAACGTATTCCCTTTTTTTTATGTAAAGGAATGACCCTTGCATGTTTTAGTTCACTGGGAAAACACACTAGTTCAATAGACAGATTCACAATGTGAGTTACACAGGGGGTGATAATTACCACAGCATCCTTTAGAAATCTGGCAGGAATGTTGTCAAGGCCAGTCACTTTGGAATGGTCAAGTTCTTTCAGCCTGTCTAGCACACTCTAGGACCCTCAGCAACACCTCCACCATTGGCATTTCTATCTTTTCTATACATGTTCTAACCTTGTATTGCTACCACTGTACCGTCAAGTGAGTTTCAGAGACAGTCAGAATATGAATGTCATCTGTTACTAGCAAATTATTGATTTCATGAGCCTTGTTTCTTAAGCTACATATATTACCGTGGGTTATTTAAAGCACTTTCCTTCTGGGATGCTTACTTGCTTTCAGTGCTTTACTGGGAAGCCTAGCAGCAGTAGATGTGCTCATGTTCTTTCTGTTAGTGCAGGGGGAGCTGCTCACAGTGGACTTCCTCCTAGGGCACACCGGCTCAGTGCTAACAGTATAAATCTGGTTCATAGGCACATGATTACTGCATACAATAGCTGTAGGATCAGAGCAGTTAGAGGGACATAAAATAGGTTGTTTGTATTGTGTCTACTGACGCCCCTGGTGTAATGTACTCTGCGTCACAATGGTAGGGATGAGCTGTGGTAGGGAATAACCAGTCATTGTTCCCCCTTTTAATAAGGGACTAATTCAGTCATTGTTCCACTCTGATTCGAGGCTGATTTAGACCTGGGACACCAGGTGGGTGCAATTAATGATTAGGTAGAACAGAAAACCAGTAGGTTCCGGACCTCGTAGGGTCAGAGTGGAATACACCTGATATAAGGCCTAGTGGTCCATCTGAGACTGGGCCTTAGTTTATGAATATTTACTAATCATTAATTAATACATGATTAGTTAGGTCATTTGACCAAACGAAATTTAACAGGAAGTATGCTGCCGTAAATAAGTAAAGATATATTTTGAACCAAACCAGTACGTTTATTAAAACACATATGAACTTTACATTTGAACTTTACATATGAACTTTACATTTGAACTGTATGCCTTTAGCTGCATTGCACAACACAGACGTGATACCATACGTGAGCTTATTTATTTTCATCGTCCTAACATTCATTCATCCACACAATGTATTTTATAAAATGTATGTACACAAACTGCTATTAAAGCCTTTACACTCTGGGCTCACGAAGTGACTATATAATCTAGATCATTAATAATCTATGTAGATTAAGTGAACATAATGATCTGTAGATTAATGAATCCCTTTAAGTGAGCTGCTGACAGATTGGTAAAAATAAATTGAAAAAAAACAACAAAAAAACATGATCAAAAAGTCATTGATTCATTACCATTAGTAAAACCTTCTAGGAAGCAGAGAGTACGTGGCAGGTTGTAGCTCTATCCGTACTGCCGTCGGTCCATGTGCTGTTCAGATCCTGGTTGTGTCTCAAATGGCATTCTATTCCCTATATAGTGATATAACCCCCCCCCACTGGGCCCTGGTCAAAAGTAGTGCACTACCATTTGGAACGCAGCCCTTGTGTATCAAGAAAACACTGATTGTCAAGAGAAAACAGAAGATGATCCGTCTATAAAATAAGCAGCAGAAGGTTAGTTCAGTTAGACCGATCAGGAAGAAGAGGGTAGCATAGTGAACCCTTTATGGATAAGAGAAGATATTCAAATAGTAGATGACCACCAACAGTAAAGAAGACTAGCAGCAAAATCAAAAGTTATTAAGGCAAATGTTTTAAGATTATAACATGGCACAATATAAAGTCCAATAGTGACTGGATTTCCAGCTCTTTCTGGTCATTGTGTCTGTTTTAAGCACACAGGTATAATACATGATAAACATTTTATAAGCCTGATCATAAGACATTATAAAAGGCTCACGCTAATAACAAGTTATCATGCATTTTACCTGGATGCTTTCAGTAAAGTGTTACCAAAAAAAGCTGAAGAAGTATAAATTACTCATCGTAATTTGCATTTCTATAAATCCTTGCTTACCAAACAACACAAGCCTTTCCTTGTATGACAGAACCAATAATTAATTACAGGACACAAATGAAACTAGGTGGAGGAGTTGAAATGGGTAAAAACATACACCACAATGCAGCCATTCACCCAATCACTGATGTCTAATGTTCTTAGTGAGAACAGCCATTCACCCAATCACTGATGTCTAATGTTCTTAGTGAGAGCAGCCATTCACCCAATCACTGATGTCTAATGTTCTTAGTGAGAACAGCCATTCACCCAATCACTGATGTCTAATGCTCTTCGTGAGAACAGCCATTCACCCAATCACTGATGTCTAATGTTCTTAGTGAGAACAGCCATTCACCCAATCACTGATGTCTAATGCTCTTCGTGAGAACAGCCATTCACCCAATCACTGATGTCTAATGTTCCTTAGTGAGAGCAGCCATTCACCCAATCACTGATGTCTAATGTTCCTTAGTGAGAGCAGCCATTCACCCAATCACTGATGTCTAATGTTCCTTAGTGAGAGCTAACCAATGATATTGTCTCAGTCCTGAAAAAAGAACCCTGGCTTGTAAGCAAGCACTACATACACTTACATAGTTTCTTGAATTATACATTTCATTGCTTTACACATTTAAGCACATTATAAAAGAGACAGAATCCTAGCTTGTCAAAAAGTGACTGTTGTTTTCCAAATAAAATAAACAAACCTATGATTTGAGGCTTGACATTATGGTAAACAACAACACTGCATGTAACCCTACATATCGAAGAAGACAGGTGAACATGAACAGAGAGCTTGTACTGCTATTCTTTTATTATTATTCAATCTTACAATGAATCGAGGCTACTTTATCATGACCAGGAAGTGATGTCATAAGACAACAGTTGACCCTGGTACACTGAGCTACAGATGATTCTGTTATCATACAGTTATTCAAATACTGTCATAGATTGTTTTTTCTCATGCCATCAATAGATCTTCTACTTTAAATTCACAACTAGCTACCGAAATAAAACCCTTTTTCCTTCTTAAATACAAGTAGATCGGGTCTGATGGCAAATCAAATGGGTTGATCATACTTAATACGTTTAGGTGGCAGGATGGTACAGTAGTGACGTCTTAACACATTCACAATTTTTCTGACATTTTAACTAGAAAACAAACTGATGCAAACAGTTATTTTCATATTTAAAGTGCCTTAGCCTAAAATCCATACATAGATCTACATTAAATATATATGTTAACATATCCATACATTATAGAATTTACGGTAGTGTAGAACATGCCACTTCTGAAAGACTAGGGACTATAGCGGATATACGACATCCACGTTAACATTCGGCTAATGGTATCAGGTGGGTGTCGTCATAGGCCTCAATGCCGGTGTTATAAAAACATGTCATTACACATTATACATCTTTAGAAAACTATGCAAACCGCCCCATTTATATCACTAGGAGCAGTTTCCCTGGACTAAAAAGCTATTTCAACAGAGATTCTCCATTCAGCTTGCTTTCTAGTCCAAGACTAGGCAAAATGCATGTCTGGGAAACGGGCCTGATGGGTAATGGTTTGCTGTGTCATGACAGAGTGAAGTGAGGTGTTAGTTGGTCGACATACTGAGTCATATCCTTTATATGGTAATTATAACCATGATATTCAGGCCTACAGACAGTAGAACGGAACCATCCAGTAAAGTGTTACCTCATCAACTAGCTAGTAGCTACCTACTTTGTCTTCAAGGAACGGTTTCCCGAACAAAGAATAATCTTGGACAAAAAATAAATAAAAACACTTTCAATTGGAGATTATCCATTGTATAGTGATTTAGACTTTTTAGTCCAGGATTTGTTGTCCGGGAAACTCGCCCGAAGTGTACTGGGAGAAGACACATAATTGACAACAATTAGTCCTGCATAAACATGAACATTATACAACCCTGTTTGCTTGGTTAAACTAAGGCCAACTTCACACAACTACCACAACGCATAGCGAGTGATCTATACACAACTACCACAACGCATAGCGAGTGATCTATACACAACTACCACAACGTATAGCGAGTGATCTATACACAACTACACAGTGTAGCCAGGTTGGTATCTGTGTCACACGCCCAAATAGCTTTGGATTAGTTTGACGTGGTTTACATTATCATGTGGCGCAGCGGATTGAACAGTCACTTGCTAATGCTTCACACTCCTGTCCAGAATGATATGCTGCCTGTCTCCTTCAGGACTGTCCAGAATGATATGCTGCCTGTCTCCTTCAGGACTGTCCAGAATGATATGCTGCCTGTCTCCTTCAGGCCTGTCCAGAATGATATGCTGCCTGTCTCCTTCAGGCCTGTCTTCAGCTTCACCACATCTCGTCCTGGGATAGAGAAAGACAGACAGATCTAGACAGGTCCAGAACTGTCTCTCCCCACACAGCCTCACACATAGGTAGGTAGTACCATCAATACGTAAAGAGAAACCCAGCCCAGCCCACAGGAGAGTGAGAAACCAGAAGGGGACAGCAGGGCACAGCCCCCTAATCATGGAGCAGGGGGCTGTAAAGTTATCAGGGTCCATCTGATGGCTCAACATCAACTAGACAGGTGAGACAGGAGGACAATGACAAGACGTGTGTATCTAACAGAGTAGCTAATGTCCCCCCTCTCCTCTCCTAGCAGTTCTATTGGAGGCCATCAGAGGGAAGCAGTGTCCAATAGGAAAGAGACAGTGGGTGGTGGCTGGCAGAGCTTGACTGAGTTTTCATAGAGTTAGAAGCCTAGAGAGAGTTTTCATAGAGTTAGAAGCCTAGAGAGAGTTTTCATAGAGTTAGAAGCCTAGAGAGAGTTTTCATAGTTAGAAGCCTAGAGAGTTTTCATAGAGTTAGAAGCCTAGAGAATTT
This sequence comes from Hucho hucho, assembly GCA_003317085.1. Classification (NCBI taxonomy): domain Eukaryota; kingdom Metazoa; phylum Chordata; class Actinopteri; order Salmoniformes; family Salmonidae; genus Hucho; species Hucho hucho. The sequence continues at coordinate 57,845 of QNTS01004362.1, read as the reverse complement.
TCATAGAGTTAGAAGCCTAGAGAGTTTTCATAGAGTTAGTAGCCTAGAGAGTTTTTATAGAGTTAGAAGCCCAGAGAGAGTTTTCATAGAGTTAGAAGCCCAGAGAGAGTTTTCATAGAGTTAGAAGCCCAGAGAGAGTTTTCATAGAGTTAGAACCCTAGAGAGAGTTTTCACAGAGTTCCATAAAGGCCCTTCAATCTCTATGGTGTCTTTAGGGTATGCCTTGGGTCTACTCTGCTCAGCCACGCCCCCCGCCACGTGATAGCCTGCCTCTTCAGTAATCTGCTTCCTCCATGACTTCCATGACAACGGTCCTGGGCCCGGTCAGGATGAGGTTACTGACTGTCCTGTAGTCCAGAGACAGCACGTTTAGCCCGTTGACCGAGACCACAAACTGGCACACCTAGAGGAGGAAGAGGAACAGGAGTTAGCCATGTCTACACATGCATTTCTCTATGGGAGAAACACAGAGAAAGGGAGAGGAGAGTTAGCTCTCTATGGGAGAAACACAGAAAGGGAGAGGAGAGTTAGCTCTGTTATAGACTAAACAGAAACACACCTTTCTTATTTTGATTGCCGACTCAGTACTGCAACAGTCAGTCAGTGTTGGCAAAAACAAACATGTTTTAGGACTGTTTCGCAACATGGTTCTATGACTGCCACATGGCAAGCCATTGACTCAACTTTACCCTTATTTCATGCAGTAAAGGAATTGTAGAGCATCCCCTCGCTGCAAATTACATCAAAACACAATCCCTTATTTTTCTAGGCAACGGGTCAACCGTTACCCAGGGGCCCCAGTCACTCAGGACTTAATACTCCTAGAAAAGGGCACTTGAGGATTTCTAAGAAAAAGATTTTGTTAACTGTTTCATGGCCAGGCAGTGGCTGAAATGAATGAGATACTGGCTCTTAGGCTGCAGAGAATTAGTAGAGAAAGAGCCATGTTAAACTGCAGGGTATAAGTCATTGTTCTGTGTTACCACTGCGGTTATATTTTTCTTTACCAATCACTCCAGATGATTGGAGACGGATAGAAGAACATTTGACAGGTGACTCAAGCAGATGAATTCAGCCGTACTCTAAATGTTACTATACCTGGACGAGGATTAAGATATCATACATTTGAGATGTTTATCCAGGTGGCTTACAGCACGAAACTTCTGCTTTTAAATGTATGTTCAACGTGTACCTGCTGAATCTGTTTAGCTAAATGTCTCTATGAGTCTCAGCAGACCTCTACGGTCTCCTGCTGTGTTGTGGTCTGAGTCCCAGCAGACCTCTACAGTCTCCTGCTGTGTTGTGGTCTGAGTCTCAGCAGACCTCTACGGTCTCCTGCTGTGTTGTGGTCTGAGTCTCAGCAGACCTCTACAGTCTCCTGCTGTGTTGTGGTCTGATTATATGTATTACATGGCTGTGGTTGCCATGACGGAGATGTTCTGCCTCATTCATATTATAAATGACCTCAACTCTCTGGCAACGTTAGACGTAACATTTGGAAGCATTGAGTCAACTCTCTCTGTCATTATCTCCTTCCAAAGGTCCCCATAGAATGAGAGTTTATGGGCCACTTCAAGAGTCGTGACTTGCTTTTAGTGCCATACTGAGTGGATAGCCACTGTTAAGAGGCAGCAGCATGTGATCAATGTGAGAGTCAGAACCTGTTTTACCACAGAGGAAAGGCAGGCAGTAAAACACAAGGCTTCAGTCAGAGCCTGTTTTACCACAGAGGAAAGGCAGGCAGTAAAATACAAGGCTTCAGTCAGAGCCTGTTTTGCAACAGAGGAAAGGCAGGCAGTAAAACACAAGGCTTCAGTCAGAGCCTGTTTTGCAACAGAGGAAAGGCAGGCAGTAAAACACAAGGCTTCAGTCAGAGCCTGTTTTACCACAGAGGAAAGGCAGGCAGTAAACACAAGGCTTAAGACTGTCTGCCCAACATGGCTTATATAAGAAGCATCAACAACCACGCACAGAGAGAACAGCATTTAGTGTTGCGTAACTGACTGCCTGTGTCCAGAATATCACCATATTCCCTATGTAGTACACTACTTTTGAACAGGGTCTATGGTCTAAAGTAGTGCACTATATAGGGCATAGGGTGCCATTTGGGACACAAACCCTTGGCTGCACAGATCCGTTATTACTGCATCAGCTTGATTTCTATGGGATGGAGCCAGCTCTGCTCTCGAATTAGAGGAGAGGAGAGGAGGAGAAAGGGAGGGGAAGAGGGGGAAACACAGCACATGTTTTTATGGTGATAAAATGTGACAGAAGTGATACTATATCTTCCATATTGATAACAGCTTTTTTTTTTTTACTAAAAGTAAATTTAGCTACGGCTCCTTAGTCTTAGTTCACTTCTCTTCTCCCCCTTCCTTCAGCTCTGCTCTCCTCCCCCTTTCTCCCTCTCTCCCTGTTCCCCTGCCTCACTCCTTCCCCTGGTCTCTCTCTCCTCTCCTCACCCTTTCTCCCTCTCTCCCTGTTCCCCTGCCTCACTCTTTCCCCTGGTCTCCCTCTCCTCTCCTCCCCCTTTCTCCCTCTCCCTGTTCCCCTGCCTCACTCCTTCCCCTGGTCTCTCGCTCCTCTCCTCACCCTTTCTCCCTCTCTCCCTGTTCCCCTGCCTCACTCCTTCCCCTGGTCTCTCACTCCTCTCCTCACCCTTTCTCCCTCTCCTTGTTCCCCTGCCTCACTCCTTCCCCTGGTCTCTCTCTCTCCTCTCCTCACCCTGCCCCTCTCTTCCACATTTCTCCTGCCCCCTCTCCCCTCCCTCACTCCTCCCCTGCCCCCTCTCTCCTCCCTCACGAATTCCCTTGGCCCCTCTCCCTTCCTCCCCCACATCCCCTCCCCATTGTTTAGGTCAGTGCTCTCTACTCCCAGCTGGCAGTGGAGTGTGTGTGTGTGTGTGTGTGTGTGTGTGTGTGTGCCGTGGTGCGTGTGATGGTATGTGTGTGAGTGTTTGTGCGTTACATACCTTCATCCCAGCTGCAGCTGCGGGGCCACTGGGGTCGACAGCCTGGATGTGGCAGGGCTTAATGCCCCGCACCACGAAGCCCCAGCCCACCGCGTCCCCCACGATCTGAGGAGGCAGTCAAGTTCAAGTCAAAATGTATTTAAAAGAGCATAAAGCAAAGTAGAGAGCTAGAAAACAACAGGGTTGGTGTGATTAAAAAGGCTGGCACCATGGCACAGGGGCTGGCAGCATGGCACAGGGGCTGGCAGCATGGCACAGGGGCTGGCTGCATGGTACAGGGGCTGGCTGCATGGTACAGGGGCTGGCTGCATGGTACAGGGGCTGGCTGCATGGTACAGGGGCTGGCTGCATGGTACAGGGGCTGGCAGCATGGTACAGGGGCATGACATGAGATGCAACAACAGTTTTGTAGGACAATTTTGATGTTTCAACATTCTCTAAATGTATCTGTCAGAAACTGTGATGTTTGTTTTGCAGAGGTAACATGAAGCATTGTTTTTAACTGTGTGTGCAGTGTGTTGTGTTGTGTGTGTGTGTGTGTCTGTTCCGTGTGTGTGTGTGTGTGTGTGTGTGTGTCTGTTGTGTGTGTGTGTGTGTGTGTGTGTGTGTCTGTTCCGTGTGTGTGTCTGTTCCGTGTGTGTGTCTGTTCCGTGTGTGTGTGTGTGTGTGTCTGTTCCGTGTGTATGTATATTACTATCCTCGTGGTTACTGGAATTCCCCAAAAGTAGGGGACATTTCTTACGCCCCCACGAGGACAGAGGATATTTTAGGGTTAGGGGGTAGGTTTACAGTAAGGATTAGGGAAAATAAGATTTTGAATGGGAATACATTTTTGTTCCCCACAAGGATAGTAAAACACTGTATGCTGTGTGTGTGTATGTGTATGTGTGTGTGTGGTGTATGTGTGTGTGGTGTGTGTTTGGTGTGTGTGTGTGGTGTGTTTGCGCGTGCTGTAACATAGCCCTTATCAGATCTCTCTCTCACCAGGCTTCTAAGAATCTACTCAGACAAGCATTCCATAACAGAACACAAGAGGGTCATCTAAGGCAGAGCCCAGAGCCAATCCAGTCAGTCTGTTAGGAGTGATTATGTGTCCCACCCAGTCTAATATGAACTGGTATCAGTAGTGTATTCAGCCTGATTCCCTGGTGAATATCAGACCCAGTAAGGAGGAGAACCGTCTGTAGATCAGACCATGCAGGCCAGAGAGTTTTCCACAGTGTGCGTATACTGTGTGTGGGATGTGGCCATGCCATTTTCGGGTGACAGTAGAATGTTTGTGTGTGTGTGTGGTTTAGGGTGACAAAGGGAGGGTATAATTGCTGGAAACTTTACCAGTAAACTACCACTATTTTGGTAACTTTCAAGGATTTATAAAAATATAAAAAAATATCACAGTTGTGTGTTATTATCTCTGTCCCTCTGTGTGTCCTTATCACATGTAAAATATATAGAATAATCAAATAAGATAAGTTTTTTTTAAATAGAATGACAAAGCTGTAAAACATCCTAAATATAACCATCAACTCAGTAAATACCATTGGTGTTTAATATAAGGGTTTCAGCATGAAATATCTTTTATATTTATTTATTTATTTGTTGTAAATGTTTTGCCGCCAACCTGGTGGCAGTTGTGATGAAAGTCACTAGTTAGAAGAGTTGCAGAGTCAATTGAAAATAATGCCAATGTTGATTAGATGCTTCTTGTCATTAATTCGGCTGTTTTCTCTTGAACCATCTGGTCTAGTTTACTAGAACCTCCTGGACACAGACATACAAATTAATAGTATATATGAATAAAGTTCAAAAATAAATGACCATAGATTACCAGTGATTCACAAGATTCCGGTAACCTCGGCAAATTACCGGTAGCTTTGCAACCGTAGTCAGTGTTAAAGCTCTCTGTCAGCCAAAGCATGTGAACAGCGGTAGAAGGGCGAGGGGACGTAGTGTGTGTGTGTGTTTCAGGTTTCAATGGCACGTGTACAAGTACAGTGGAATGCCTTTCTAAAGCCAACAATGCAGTAATCCATATCAATGTAGTACTACAAATAACAAAGGCAGAACAAGAACACAGATATAAAAACAAGAAGCAGGAGAAAGTAAAAACCTACACACCCCTGGACTTATTCCACATTGTGTTGTGTTACATTCTATTACAGCCTGAATTCTAAATGAATTAAACTGAGATTTGGTGTCACTGGCCTACACACCATACCCCATAATGTCAAAGTGGAATTAGGTTTTTAAATATATTTTTATTTTACCTTTATTTTACTAGGCAAGTCAGTTAAGAACAAATTCTTATTTTCAACGACGTTGGGTTAACTGCCTGTTCAGGGGGCAGAACGACAGATTTGTACCTTGTCAGTTCGGGGAATTGAACTTGCAACCTTACTAGTCCAACGCTCTAACCACTAGGCTACCCGGCCGCCACAAATATACACTGGAGTTGGTTACCAAGACGACACTGAATGTTCCTGAGTGGCCTAATGACAGTTTTGACTTAAATTGGCTTGAAAATCTATAACAAGACTTCACAATATCTGTCTAGCAATGATCAACAACCAACTTGACAGAGCTGAAATGGGTAAATATTGTACAATCCAGGTGTGGAAAGCTCTTAGAGACTTACCCAGAAAGACGGTGAATTCTTATGTAGGTGAATTCTTATGTAAATTAGATATTTCTGCATTTCATTTTCAATAAATTAGCAAAAATGTCTAAAAACATATTTTCGCTTTGTCATGATGGGGTGTTGTGTGTAGATGGGCGTGAAAAACACTATTTCATCAGGCTGTAACACAACATGTGAATAAGGCAATTATTTCTGAGGGCATTGTATATACACAGGGTCAGTTCAATACCATATTAACAATGTGCAGGGATACTGGAGTGATAGAGGTAGATATGTATAGGAGTAAACATACTATATACAGGGTCAGTTCAATACCATATTAACAATGTGCAGGGATACTGGAGTGGTAGAGGTAGATATGTATAGGAGTAAACATACTATACACAGGGTCAGTTCAATACCATATTAACAATGTGCAGGGATATTTGAGTAGTAGAGGTAGATATGTATAGGGGAAAGGTGACTAAGCATTAGGATATATGATAAACAGAATAGCAGCAGTGTATATGATGATTGTATGTGACTGTGTGTATAGAGTCAGTATAGATGTGTGTTTATGTGTTGGAGTGTCAGTGTGTGAGTGTGTAGAGTCCTGTGAGTGTGCATAGAGACAGTGTACAATATAAAATACAATCCAAGGGTCAATTCAGATAATCTGTGTAGCCATTCTGTTACCTGTTTATCAGTCTGCTGGCTTGGGGATAGAAGCTGTGTGTCAGTCTGCTGGCTTGGGGATAGAAGCTGTGTGTCAGTCTGCTGGCTTGGGGATAGAAGCTGTGTGTCAGTCTGCTGGCTTGGGGATAGAAGCTGTGTGTCAGTCTGCTGGCTTGGGGATAGAAGCTGTGTGTCAGTCTGCTGGCTTGGGGATAGAAGCTATGTGTCAGTCTGCTGGCTTGGGGATAGAAGCTGTTCAGGAACCTGCTGGTGTCAGACTTGATGCACCGGTACCGCTTGCCATGCGGAAGCAGAGAGAACAGTCTATGGATTGGGCGTGTCATTACATACATTACCCTTCCCACCTCCTGTGTGTGTGTGTGTGTGTGTGAGTGAGAGAGACGTACTGTGAATGTCTTCTTCATGTAAGGGCCTCCTGGGGTCTGCAGCTCCTCAGGACTCACTTGTCTCTTCAACACTGCAAGGCAAACACACAGACACACTGTAAGTACTTACACACACACATACGACTTGGGGAGGATAATGAATGTAATGACACAGACACAGCCGCTGTAGAACATTCCTCCTGCAGCAGTAGCTATAGTCTCATCATGTAGTCCTGTGTGCAGGAGGAGGACAACATGGCTACTGTTGAACATTCCTCCTGTAGCAGTAGCTATAATCTCATCATGTAGTCCTGTGTGCAGGAGGACAACATGGCTACTGTTGAACATTCCTCCTGTAGCAGTAGCTATAATCTCATCATGTAGTCCTGTGTGCAGGAGGAGGACAACATGGCTACTGTTGAACATTCCTCCTGCAGCAGTAGCTATAGTCTCATCATGTAGTCCTGTGTGCAGGAGGACAACATGGCTACTGTTGAACATTCCTCCTGTAGCAGTAGCTATAGTCTCATCATGTAGTCCTGTGTGCAGGAGGAGGACAACATGGCTACTGTTGAACATTCCTCCTGCAGCAGTAGCTATAGTCTCATCATGTAGTCCTGTGTGCAGGAGGACAACATGGCTACTGTTGAACATTCCTCCTGTAGCAGTAGCTATAGTCTCATCATGTAGTCCTGTGTGCAGGAGGAGGACAACATGGCTACTGCTTTTTAAAGGAAAAGAGTAAAGCATGCAGTCACATGACCATGCCTCCAGGGACACCATTTCCCTGTTTCCTAGAGCTGGTTTTAAGACATTCAGTGTGTGGTGTGTGTGTGTGTGTGTGTGTGTGTGTGTGTGTGTGTGTGTGTGTGTGTCCGTCTCTGCTCATAGTGGTGTAACCATAAACGTAGACAGGAGGAGAAACATCCACAAAGCTACACAGACAACAATGGATCTGCATCCCAATAATACTGACACGTTATATTTAAACTGAAGGAACTATTGTTGAGGATATGAATATTAGCTAGCTACTGTACAGTACTGTTGAGGATATGAATATAGCTAGCTACTGTACAGTACTGTTGAGGATATGAATATAGCTAGCTACTGTA
>QNTS01004361.1:84073-100866 GCA_003317085.1 Hucho hucho | reverse complement strand
CCAACTCTGTCAGGGTGGAATAGTCCAACTGTGTCAGTGTGGAATAGTCCAACTCTGTCAGGGTGGAATAGTCCAACTCTGTCAGGGTGGAATAGACCAACTCTGTCAGTGTGGAAGAGTCCAACTCTGTCAGTGTGGAATAGTCCAACTCTGTCAGGGTAGAATAGTCCACCTCTGTCTGGGTAGAATAGTCCAACTCTGTCAGGTTGGAATAGTCCAACTCTGTCAGGTTGGAATAGTCCAACTCTGTCAGGGTGGAATAGTCCAACTCAGTCAGGGTAGAATAGTCCAACTCTGTCTGGGTAGAATAGTCCAACTCTGTCAGGTTGGAATAGTCCAACTCTGTCAGGGTGGAATAGTCCAACTCAGTCAGGGTAGAATAGTCCAACTCTGTCAGGGTGGAATAGACCAACTCTGTCAGGGTGGAATAGTCCATTATTTTGAACCAGTTGGTGGATGATTATTGACAATTGTTTCTTCCATTATGAGAAAAACATGGATTATATTAATATTGATATGAAATATATACAGTACCAGTCAAGAGTTGACACACCTACTCATTCAAGGGTTTTCCTTTTATTTTTACTATTTTCCTACATTGTAGAATAATAGTGAAGACATCAAAACTATGAAATAACACATGGAATCATTTAGTAATCAAAAAAGTGTTAAACAAATAAAATATATTTTATTTTTGAGATTCTTCAAAGTAGCCACCCTTTGCCTTGATGACAGCGTTGCACACTCTTGGCATTCTCTCAACCAGCTTTATGAGGTAGTCACCTGGAATACATTTCAATTAACAGGTGTGCCTTTTTAAAAGTTTATTTGTGGAATTTCTTTCCTTCTTATTGTGTTTGAGCCAATCAGTTGTGTTGTGACAAGGTAGGGGTGGTATACAGAAGATAGCCCTATTTGGTAAAAGACCATGTCCATATTATGGCAAGAACAGCTCAAATAAGCAAAGACAAACGAAAGTCCATCATTACTTTAAGACATGAAGGGCAGTCAATCCGGAAAATGTAAAGAACTTTGGAAGTTTCTTCAAGTGCAGTCACAAAAACAATCAAGCGCTATGATGAAACTGGCTCTCATGAGGACCGCCACATGAAAGGAAGACCCAGAGTTACCTCTGCTGCAGAGGATAAGTTCATTAGAGTTACCAGCCTCAGATTGCAGCCCAAGTAACAGACACTGTGTGTATCAAGCTTTCATGGTCGAGTTGCTGCAAAGAAACCACTACTAAAGGACACCAATAAGAAGAAACCACTACTAAAGGACACCAATAAGAAGAATCCACTACTAAAGAACACGAATAAGAAGAGACTTGCTTGGGCCAGAGTAAGTGAACAGATTATTATATATATTTTTATCATTATTAGTTGTTGTTTTTTTAAATGGTGCTCAACTAGGCCCCTTGATGATGTGAGGCCTGAGGCAAATGCCTCTTCTGCCTCATGGTAAGTCCGTCACTGAAGTTGCTTTCTTTTATTCCTCACATTTTCACAGCCTGATATCTCACCGAGGCAGAGGATGATGACGAAGATGTTCAAAGTCACATCTGTTCAGCTCATTTTCCCTAATGCCTTTACTCTAGATAAAACCTGATCTAGGTTCAATTTACATCCGCCAAATCCTAACCTAATCCTCGAGGGACGAAATCACAAAACTGACCTCCGCTAAGGGACTAGGGGGGCAAATGACATTCTACTCTCCCTTTTAAAAAGTTATCAAACGCTAAACTAAACACAGCATAAATTCCACCCAAAATTTTTGACAGACAGACAGCAGCATTGACATAGTTGTCTTGATGATGTATTGTCTTCAGCCTATTTTCACTTTGTTTTCTGTGAGTTATAGAAGAGGAAAAACAGCACCTTTGCCAAGCAATATCCATCAATCATTAAATATCATCAATCATTATTCATCAAACCCCATAGATTACATTTTTATCGCCGTCTGCTGTCTCAACGCCATGAAAAAATGCCCTTGAACTATCCTCATCTTTTTATTAGGTGAGTAAAAAGCAGGCAATGAAGACACTGAGTTATCTCTCTACAGTATATACACACAAAGTAATCTCTCTACAGTATATACACACAAAGTAATCTCTCTACAGTATATGCACACAAAGTAATCTCTCTACAGTATATACACACAAAGTAATCTCTCTACAGTATATGCACACAAAGTAATCTCTCTACAGTATATACACACAAAGTAATGTCTGTGTTTCGTACTTGCTTGTCCTACAGTGCGTTCAGAAAGTATTTTTTTTATGCTACATCCTGAATTTTGAATGGATTAAATATAGTTTTTTTCCCTCACCCATTTACACACAATACCCCCTTAAGGACAAAGCCTTTCAGATCACATTCAATAGAATGACACAGATAGAGGGGATCTGATTCTATCAACACTCATTATACTCATACTCAGAGACACTTTGTGAAAATGGGCCAGGTTACGTCCCAAATATCCCCCTATTCCTTACACAGTGCACTACTTTTGACTAGGGCCCACAGCACCTACATGCACTATATAGGGAATAGGATGCCATTTGGGACGAAGTCCCTAGTCTAGTGGTCAAAGTAGGCCAGCTATATAAAGGTGATGGATCTTGGCCCCGAAGTGGTTGTTGGAGGACAGGGTTGTTTCTATGGAAAGACAGGGTTGATGCCTGTGGATAGGCCTGTGCTGTGTGTGTGTGTGTGGCTGGGGGCTGGTCAAACACCCGGCCCCATAGATATGAAGTTCAAGGCTGCTGTGTTGTGGTACTGAAGGAATTAAGTCTCTGGAGTAAAATCTCAGAGAGAGAGAGAGAGAGAGAGAGAGAGAGAAAGAGAGAGAGAGAGAAAGAGAGAGAAAGAGAGAGAAAGATTGAAAATATATAGACACATTTAAAAAGGTTCTTATATGTTCTACCTGGAACTTGTAAGTAATAAATATAATCTATTAATATGTCTATTTTTGAAAGCATTCTTATTTTACAGCATTTTTTCACACCTGCCTAAAACATTTGCACAGTACTGTATGTTTTGCACAGGTTATGGTCAATAATATCAAAGGCTGCACTGAAATCTAACAGTACAGCTCCCACCATCTTCTTATTATCAATTTCTTCCAACGAATCATCAGTCATTTGTGTCAGTGCAGTACGTGTTGAGTACCTTTCTCTATAAGCACGCTGAAAGTCTGTTGTTAATTTGTTTACAGAGAAGTAGCATTGTATTTGGTCAAACACAATTCTTTCCAACAGTTTGCTAAGAGCTGGCAGCGAGCTTATAGGTGTGCTGTTAGAACCAGTAAAGGCTCTTGGGTAGCGGAATTACTCTGGCTTCCCTCCAGGCCTGAGGACAAAGACTTTCCTCTAGGCTCAGATTAAAGATGTGACAGATAGGAGTAGCTATAGAGTCAGCTACCATCCTCAGTAGATTTCCATCTAAGTTGTCAATGCAAGGAGTTTTGTCATTATTGATCGATAACAGTAATTGTTCCACCTCTCCCACACTAACTTTACAAAATTCAAACTTGCAATGCATTTCTTTCAATATTTTTATTTTTATGCATGAATACAATGGCTCACTGTTCATTGTTGGCATTTCCTGCCTAAGTTTGCCCACTTTGCCAATGAAATAATCATTCAAATAATTGGCAACATCAAATGGTTTTGTGATGAATAAGCCATCTGATTAGATGAAAGATGGAGTTGAATTTGTCTTTCTGCCCATAATTTCATTTAAAGTTCTCCAAAGTTGTTTTCCAACATTCTTTTTATCATTGATCTTGGCTTCATAATACAGTTTCTTCTTCTTTTTGTTGAGTTTAGTCATATAATTTCTCAATGTGCAGTAAGTCAGCCAGTCAGATGTGCAGCCAGAATTATTAGCCACTCCTTTTGCCCCATCTCTTTCAACCAAACAGTTTTTACATTCCTCATCAAATCCATGGAGCCTTAACAGTTCTAACAGCCAGTTTCTTAACAGGTGCATGTCTGTCAATAATTGGAAGAAGCAAATTTCATAAATTCATCAAGTTCAGCATCTGGATGCTCCTCATTAATCACATCAGACCAACAAATATTTTTAACATCATCCACATAAGAGTCACAGAAAAATGTTTTGTATGATCTCTTATACAATATTTTAGAACCAGCTTTTGGAAGTTTGGCCTTCCTGGATATAGCCACAATATTGTGATCACTGCATCCAATGGGTACGGATACAGCTTTAGAATAAAGTTCAACTGTATTAGCAAAAATGTGATCGATACATGTGGATAATCTTGTCCCTGTAGTGTTTGTAAACACCCTGGTAGGTCGATTAATAACCTGAACCAGATTACAGGTACTGGTTACAGTAAGAAGCTTCCTCTTGAGCGGACAGCTTGATGAAAACCAGTCAATATTCAGGTCCCCAAGAAAGTTGACCTCTCTGTTTACATCACATACACTATCAAGTATTTCACACATATTATTTAGATACTGACTGTTAGTACTTGGGGCCAACAGCAACACCGCAAAAGAACAGGCTTTAGATGTACCAAGTGAACCTGCAACCACAACACTTCAATAACACTTGACATAAGATCTTATGTAAGCATTACAGGGATATGGCTCTGAATATATACAGCAACACCTCCCCCATAAGCATTCCTCTCTTCTATAGATGTTATATCCTTGTATTGCTACTGATGTATCATCAAATGAATTATCTAAGTGAGTCTCACAAATGGCTAATATATGAATGCTATCTGATGTTAGAAAGTTATTGATTTCATGAACCTTATTTCTAAGGTTTCATATATTAATATGAACTATTTGCAGGCCCTTCCTGTGTAGCTTATCAGATATAGACATAATATGGAAAAGAGCAAACAAAGCAAGATAAATAATTATAAATTCAGCAGTCCATTGACCAGTTGGTGCTGCTGGGTTGAAGCTCCATGCTTTTGGAAGGGAGGGTGGACAATGAGCCTGTCATACTGGATGTAAGCAATGTCCCCATGCTCTGGCAGCTTTGACTGCTGGGATAAGTCCTCTGGCGTACAGCTTCAGGATAGTCCTTGTTGAGGAAGACATACGTTCCTCTCAAGTTCATGGCTCTTTCCAGAACAGCTACCAGGAGGTGGAGGAGGAGGAGGTGGAGGAGGAGGTGGTAGTGGAGAAGATGAGGTGGACAGGAGGAGGTGGAGAAGATGAGGTGGACAGGAGGAGGAGGAGGAAGAGGAGGAATGACTTCAAGAGCAGCAGTGATTCTATTTAGTTATTAAGTGGAGATCTCTCAACAATCAATCAATAGCACATTGGTAGTACGTGAAACATTTCAACCCTTACAAAAATGAATTTGTTACTGCAAACCTCCTGCAACTTTGTGGCAAATTTTCTGAAAACTAAATAGTGTCACAAAATGTTGCCAGAAGTTTGCAAACATTGACACTAGTGGTGAATCTGTGGTTAACCTTTGGTAACAATAATATTTATTGCCACTATTGGCAAACTGTTTACTAGAAACTGTTTCTGGTGAACACATGAGCTCCAAAGCCAGTAACCGTTGATGTCCAATCAAGGGGATTAGAAACATCTGATGGAAAATGGAAACCAAGCTATCTAGCTAGCTACAGTACCTACCAAAGCTGTCCAGGGAGTGTCTAACTTATTCATTAAACTTCCTAATAAACTTCAACATTTTATTAGCTAAATGATGCCTAGTTAGCAATGTCATGTTTTATGGGATAAGGTGAAACACACCAGTTTGATACCAGTTTCATTCTGTCAGCGCCACTGACTGGCTAGCGCTTAGCTAGCTAATGTTAGCTATTATATTTTTGCAATATTCATGTGATAGGTAGCTAGTTAACTAATGATTTGTGTATATGTTTAGATGCATACGTTGCTGTATTTTAATATCAATATGCTAGTGTCACGGTTCAGTAGCATGTTTGCTAGCACAACAGCTAAGGTAGCTAGCTAGCAACAATGTGAGTTGATTTGACATAAGAGCAAAACTTCACTTTCGCAGATGAATACTCAAAAACATTTGTTACCCCTTTTTCGCCACAGGAGTCGCTAGAGCACAATGGGACAAGGACATCCCGGCCGGCTAATCCCTCCCCTAACCCAGACGACGCTGGGCCAATTGTGCGTCGCCTCACGGGTCTCCCGGTCACGTCCTGCTGCGACACAGCCCTGGATCGAACCCGGATCTGTAGTGACGTGTCAAGCACTGTGATGCAGTGCCTTAGACCGCTGCACCACTTGGGAGGCCGTAGATGAATACTCTACCCGTGGTGTTGGAATAGACTGTACTAGGAGGAGACTCCATCAGCACCCTGGAAAGATGTTTGTGGTGCACTCACTCATAACAATTTTTACTGTTGTGATACATTAGTGTATCGTCTTGAAGATTGATAAGGTAACTAAATGTTTTTATTATTCTCATAAATGTAGCCAATACATTCACTGTTTGGAACAAGTAGATATTTCTTTGCTTTAAACTAGTAGCTAGCTCATCTTTATCATGTGCTGTTCCTTCTCTTTTTTCTTGAATAAATAAATTACAAGGCAAAAATACAGATTGGGGCCTTAAATTAAACTGAGGACAGACAAATACTGTATGTGTTGCACCAGACAGGTCAAGGCTTCTTGCATGCATGGCTTTGAGATGTAAGTTACACTCAAACTTTTTTGGGGGGTTGTTTGGATGCTGGTTTGCAGGCAAACATATACATTATTTCAAAACTTATTCATATAGTTTTGTTGAGTAGAAAATACATCATTTAAAATATTTCATATTTTCATATTTGTATCATATTTGTCCTGTGTTCTTGAGCTTGTGTCCCCAGAAGTGATTACACCTCAGCAATTTCAGCACCTCAGCAAGTATTTTTACCAGAAAGGTGAGATTTGACCCTTTCTTTGAGTATGCAGCATTACTAGTTATTGTTTATGGCCCTCTCATGATAAATAAACACTTTTGTGGATTGCGTAGATGACATCTTCGATCATGTTTAGTAACTGGTTTTAAGTCATTTGAGTGAGCTAAGACGCACGTAGTTGGTATGCATATTTGTTCAGCACTTTAGAAATGTACAGCGACAGAATTCAGAACATGGGCCATTCTTACAGTATTCTCCCTGTACACCAAGTCAGAACTGTAGGATAAATAACGGGGGCATATAAGCAGACAATGAAAGCTCTTACAATATTCAATGATTACATTTCTCTAAAACAGGCTATTGGCTACAAGTGTAAGTCTGAACAGTAGACTATATTCTGAGGGGTAGAGGGACCAAATTCTTAGGGAGAGACACATGGGCTACTAACAGCTTACTACGCAACATACACTTAGTATTACTTTCTTGGCTACGGTATACTGTACATATCTCCCCGGCATATTACATAATTTATGCAGCAGCATACAAGACATATTTTTGGACTCACCTTGTTGTGCTGAGCTCACTTGAACAGGAAGGTGGTGCGGTGGTCCTTCATGTGGGCAAACCTTCTCAACAAACTTCCTCATCAAAGTCCGGCATTCTCTGGATGAAGTCATGCTGGATTGACAGCATGGCCAATGTATTGAACCTTTTCTTGCCCATGGTGTTGCATGTGAATGTTTATCCTTGTAAGCTTGGAAAAGAGACCCTTTCAGACAGATGTTTTAATTCCTTAAACCCTGAGTTGGACCACACACCCTCTCCATCAAATAGAAGGCAGGGGAAGCAAAATAGTTATTGCTTTGCGACGCTTGCAGTTAGCCACTGATTCCTTCCAAACCATTCATTGTTGAATTTGCAATTTCCGATATGTTTTATCTCTAATTTCTCTTCATATGACAAGGTTTGAAAAGGATTTGCCAGTAGATTGCTGACGTGATTCATGATGATGACTGCTTGTCTAGCTAGCTATCTAGCTATAAAGTTGACATGATCAGTCCAATCAAAGCTATGGTGGATATAAAGTGATTTGACGTCATTTCATCTGTGGCCAGTGACCTTGAGCCTTCTTGGACATACACTTCTAATGTAAATCTATGGCAGAACCCAAGGGGGCTTGAACTGCCTAGCTCTCCCTGTAGATTCTGCGGTGACGTAGTGTCCCCATGAGAGACAGAACAATGAGGCAATTGAGGCACAACTAGAGAAGATTACCAAAACCTTCGCTCTGTGCTTTCGCTGGCTGCCCCTCCACCACAGAAAGCACTGAGCTAGGCTGAAACATTTGCATTTACGAGCTGCCTTCCTGAAAAAAGAGACCTTGTTTGTATGCGGCGTTGTTAACTAAAGGATGTATTTCGATTTTATTGTTTGTTGACACTAATTAATGCAAAACAGGCTAAACATTTTTTTTTTTGTCCCACCTGTTTTGAGCCCCACCTGCCCTGAATGACGTGTCGCCACTGAAGACAGGGTTTTGCTAGATAAAGCTATAGAGTTTAGAGATATAGTCCTGCATCTTTGTTCTGTTTCCGTGCTCACTGGCTGTTGCCTCTCCTTTCACTCTCCATCTCTGAGCTGTCAGACAGAACATCTGTTCCCCTCATCCTGTTCCAGTCATACGGACACATTTGGCAAAGCTACCAGCTGCCGGCGAGGCTGTGTGTGTCAGGAGGTGTGTGTGTGTGTGTGTTTGAGAGAGAGAGAGAGAGAGAGAGAGAGTGGGAGTGTGTGTTTGTGTGTGGAAGAGAGTTGGAGTGTGTGTGTGTTTGAGAGTGTGTGTGTGTGTGTGTGTGAGAGAGTGTGTGTGTATGTGTGTTTTAGAGAGAGAGAGAGTGGGAGTGTGTGTGTATGTGTGAGAGAGAGAGAGTGGGAGTGTGTGTGTGTGTGTGTGTTTGAGAGAGCGGGTGTGTTTGTGTGTGAGAGAGAGAGAGAGATTGTGTGTGTGTGTGTGTGTGTGTGTGTGTGTGTGTGTGTGTGTGTGTGTGTGTGTGTGATGATAGTAGTCTACCGGTAAGCCAGCACCTGTCACAAGGGACATCATTAGGCGTGTTGCGGCAGAGAGAGATGGAGGGAGAGAGAGAGGGAGAGATGGAGGGAGAGAGAGAGGGAGAGATGGAGGGAGAGAGAGAGAGAGGGAGAGAGGGAGGGAGAGAGAGAGAGAGAGAGAGAGAGAGAGAGATGGAGGGAGAGGGAGAGAGAGAGATAGAGGGAGAGAGAGAGAGAGAGAGAGGGAACAGAGAAGAGGATGACTTTGGGACCCATCATCCTCTCCCTTCTGTCTTATTCCCGTAATCAGCTCCTTCACACACGCACGCACACACACACACACACACACACACGCACACGCACACGCACACGCACACGCACACATTGCTGTAGCAACAGATTGCCTGTCCCCAACCGCAAGGCTTTCCCACTCCTCCCTTACTCCTGCCTGTCCCCATCTTCATTAAAGGAGAACCACTGATTTGGCCTCTTTTTTTCAGCTCGTCAAGAAATGCTGGCGGCATGACAGAAGCCAAACGTGTCTTGGGGGTGTGGTTTGATGTGGGTGTTTCTTGGGTGTTTCCTTGCCACCACCAAGACACACCCCTCTGTCAGAACCTCCTCATGGACTGCACCAGATTTGTCAGTTCTTGCTGTGAGACGTTATCCCAGTCTTCCACCAAGGCACATGCAAGTTCCTGGACATTTTTGGGGGGAATGGCCCTGGCCCTCACCCTCCGATCCAACAGGTCCCAAAAGGCTCTTCGCTGGCCATGGCAGAACACTGACATTCCTGTCTTGCAGGAAATCACTCACAGAACGAGCAGTATGGTTGGTGGAATTGTCATGCTGGAGGGTCATGTCAGGATGAGCCTGCAGGAAGGGTACCACATGAGGGAGGAGGATGTCTTCCCTGTAACGCACAGTGTTGAGATTGCCTGCAATGACAACAAGCTCAGTCCGATGATGCTGTGACACACCGCCCCAGACCATGACGGACCCTCCACCTCAAAATCGATCCCGCTCCAGTGTACAGGCCTCGGTGTAACGCTCATTCCTTCGACAATAAACGCGATTCCGACCATCACCCCTGGTGAGACAAAACCGCGACTCGTCAGTGAAGAGCACTTTTTGCCAGTCCTGTCCGGTCCAGCGACGGTGGGTTTGTGCCCATAGGCAACGTTGTTGCCGTTGATGTCTGGTGAGGACCTGCCTTACAACAGGCCTCAAGCCCTCAGTCCAGCCTCTCTGAGACTGTTGCGGACAGTCTGAGCACTGATGGAGGGATTGTGTGTTCATGGTGTAACTCGGGCAGTTGTTGTTGCCATCCTGTACCTGTCCCGCAGGTGTGATGTTCGGATGTACCGATCCTGTGCAGGTGTTGTTACACGTGGTCTGCCACTGCAAGGACGGTCTGCCACTGTCTCCCTGTAGCGCTGTGTACTACTCTCTTCACAGAACAGCGCATGTTCGCTATCCTGCCTTGCTTTATCAAAAGAATGGATGTCATTTAATGTATTGGTCGTTATTACAATAGATTGCAGCAATCGATTCAATGTGGTCTCTCCAGTAATGTAAGGTCATAGAGACCAATATGAGTGGTGGTGGCCGGCAACGTGTGGTTCGATCGCAATGACGACGTCTGAACCCCTAACTGCTTGAGGTTCGTAGATAAAGTATGATCCCAGGAAGTTGTCCCGTACGTTACCATAGAACTTTGACTGTGGAGGCATGGTCGATCCGTGTAGGGCCCGGGATCCTTTAGAACGCGTTGGGGGCCATGAAACAACGGAGCCCCATTCAATGAAGGGAAGAAAAGTGGGCAAAGAGGCGATTTGCACATGGAGCTTGGCAAAAAGGGGGCATGATTTGTTGACATAATTGTAACCCAAACCCAACCTTAATTGACGCATTGAGTTTCAAAACTCTGTTTAGACGAGATTGACTTTAATAGCTCTTCCCCTCATTCTCCCTCTCCTCACCCTCTACCTTCTCTTCCCTTCCTCACCCTCTCCCTTCTCTTCCCCTGTTTCTCCAGTTTTCAGCAGCCTCTCAGCCTGTGGCAGGCTCCAGTGCTCCAGTTCTCTCTTTTCATCCCACTGAAAGCCCCAGTATGAGAAGAATGAGGCTTTGCATTACAGGCCACACAGATGAGTATTATTACTAAGCCCACGGACACAGACGAAACAATAAGTTGCTACGGAGAAGAGCAGAGCAGGGGAGGCAGGGAGGGAGAGAGAGAGAGGAAGAGAGAAGGATAGGAGGGAGAGAGGGATATATAGAGAGGGGATAGGAGGAAGTGAAGGAGTGGAGAAGAAGTGAGAGTGGAGAGAGAATGAGGGATAGAGGGATGGGAAAGAGGGTAGATAGTTGGGGAAGGAGTGAGGGGGGGATGGGAGAGGAGAGTAAGTGAACGAGAGAGAGAGAGAGAGAGAGAGAGCGAGGGAGAGAGAGAGAGGGACGGAGACGGAGACGGAGAGAGGGAGAGAGGGAGACAGATAAATAGTTAATTTTTAAAGCAGTCCGTTATGTGTGTTCTCTAAGTAAAGTCTGCACTGCTTCCCTTGAGGAAAAACATCAATACACTCTCTTCTAGTGTCACATCTCACTGTTTTGTTGCCTTCTATGTCTGTTTACAGAGGAAGCACTACGCTTTTTAAAGGAGGGATGTTTGAGCCCGCCTCATCTAGGTTATGACCCCACCTTGACCTTTCACCATCCCCTTTGACCTTATGTTTCTTTAGTTTACGACTTGGTGTTACAACCCCATAAGGGATACTAACAGAGAGTGAAATTACCCAAGACCTATGGTGAAGAATATTACACAAACAGATTTCACGGACCAACGAAGCAGATCAATATAATACATGGATTACAAATAACACTATCCAGTCAGTTATGTGTGTTCCATCCCTGTCCTGTCTCTAATTCATTGCACTTATCAGGAGTTGACTGTGGGACAAATTTATTTATCATTTTGAACCTGGTGCAACGTTTTTTTTTCAGTAAGGAAAAACGTTTTTTCAGGGAAGAAAACTAAACTTTCTGGAGGAGCTATCATCCTTTCATTCTTTCCTCTCTTCCTTCTCTTCTTCTGTATCTGCTGCTAAAGCCACTTTTTCAAGATTCTGCCCCTAACCTGTTTTCCACCTTCTCCTCCCTCCTTAATCCACCAAAGCCTCCCCATCCCTCTCCCCATCCCTCTCTGTGGGCGACTTTGTCAACTACTTTGAAAAGAAGGTTGATGACTTCTGCTCCTCATTCACTCAGCCTATTGAGTCCACTGGTCCCACTTACACAGAACTACCCTACGCCTTAACCTCTTTCTCCACTCTCTCTCCAGATTAAATCCTACAATTGGTGAAGTCCGGCTGCCCAACATCTGCTCCCTCGACCCAATCCCCTCCTTCCTTCTCCAGACCACCTCTGGAGATCTTCCTTGAGAACTTCTTCCATTCATCTCTTCCCTCATGAACTCAAACATAGGCACAGACACATGCATACACACACACACACACACACACGATAACATACGCACTATACACACACATGGATTTAGTACTGCAGATACAGTGAGGGAAAAAAGTATTTGATCCCCTGCTGATTTTGTACGTTTGCCCACTGACAAAGAAATTATCAGTCTATAATTTTTATGGTAGGTTTATTTGAACAGTGAGAGACAGAATAACAACAAAAAAATCCAGAAAAACACGTGAAAAATGTTATAAATTGATTTGCATTTTAATGAGGGAAATAAGTATTTGACCCCCTCTCAATCAGAAAGATTTCTGGCTCCCAGGTGTCTTTTATACAGATAACGAGCTGAGATTAGGAGCACACTATTAAAGGGAGACACCTGTCCGCAGAAGCAATCAATCAATCAGATTCCAAACTCTCCACCATAGCCAAGACCAAAGATCTCTCCAAGGATGTCAGGGACAAGATTGTAGACCTACACAAGGCTGGAATGGGCTACAAGACCATCGCCAAGCAGCTTGGTGAGAAGGTGACAACCGTTGGTGCGATTATTCGCAAATGGAAGAAACACAAAAGAACTGTCAATCTCCCTTGGCCTGGGGCTCCATGCAAGATCTCACCTTGTGGAGTTACAATTATCATGAGAACGGTGAGGAATCAGCCCAGAACTACACGGGAGGATCTTGTCAATGATCTCAAGGCAGCTGGGACCATAGTCTCCAAGAAAACAATTGGTAACACATTACGCCGTGAAGGACTGAAATCCTGCAGCGCCCGCAAGGTCCCCCTGCTCAAGAAAGCACATATACATGCCCGTCTGAAGTCTGCCAATGAACATCTGAATGATTCAGAGGACAACTGAGTGAAAGTGTTGTGGTCAGATGAGACCAAAATGGAGCTCTTTGGCATCAACTCAACTCGCCGTGTTTGGAAGAGGAGGAATGCTGCCTATGACCCCAAGAACACCATCCTCACCGTCAAACATGGAGGTGGAAACATTATGCTTTGGGGGTGTTTTTCTGCTAAGGGGACAGGACAACTTCACAGCATCAAAGGGACGATGGACGGGGCCATGTACCGTCAAATCATGGGTGAGAACCTCCTTCCCTCAGCCAGGGCATTGAAAATGGGTCGTGGATGGGTATTCCAGCATGACAATGACCCAAAACACACGGCCAAGGCAACAAAGGAGTGGCTCAAGAAGAAGGTTTGCACACATTCTTCTTGAGCCACTCCTTTGTTGCCTTGGCCGTGTGTTTTGGGTCATTGTCATGCTGGAATACCCATCCACGACCCATTTTCAATGCCCTGGCTGAGTGGCCTAGCCAGTCTCCAGACCTTAATCCCATAGAAAATCTGTGGAGGGAGCTGAAGGTTCGAGTTGCCAAACGTCAGCCTCGAAACCTTAATTACTTGGAGAAGATCTGCAAAGAGGAGTGGGACAAAATCCCTCCTGAGATGTGTGCAAACCTGGTGGCCAACTACAAGAAACGTCTGACCTCTGTGATTTCCAACAAGGGTTTTGCCACCAAGTACTAAGTCATGTTTTGCAGAGGGGTCAAATACTTATTTCTCTCATTAAAATGCAAATCAATGTATAACATTTTTCACGTGTTTTTCTGGATTCTTTTGTTGTTATTCTGTCTCTCACTGTTCAAATAAACCTACCATTAAAATTATAGACTGATCATTTCTTTGTCAGTGGGCAAACGTACAAAATCAGCAGGGGATCAAATACTTTTTTTCCTCACTGTATGTGGTAGTGGTGGTGTAGGGGCCTGAGGGCACACAGTGTGTTGTGAAATCTGTGAATGTATTGTAATGTTTTTAAAATTGTATAAACTGCCTTAATTTTGCTGGACCCCAGGAAGAGTAGTAATGGGGATATTATTAAATACAAATACATGGGTGCCATTTGGGATATAAGCCGATGTAGACTAACTTAGTCTACATGCCCACTATTGTTTATACAAAGGCCACTGTGGCTTTCCTTTTAGTTGTGATGTCATGGGGTCATTCACTTAACCAACACTGTCATCCGGGTAACTGATATGTCATCCGCGTTGTCGTCATAAATAATGAAACTGTCGTTCAGGAACTGTTGTTAGTGTCATGTCAAAATGACATAACCCTTTATATAACTGGTACGTATATGAATCACTGCATAAAGAGATCACCCAAATCTGTCATTAGTAATATCCGTCTTTATAAGGCCATTTTCATCAACATGGCTCATTGTAGTCCTCCATCTTCTTCTTCTTCCACTTCTTTCAGTGTGAGGGCTTCAGTTGTTCACTTTTCATGTAGAGTGGTCCTCCTTCACTGGGTGCTAATGAAATACTCCCCAGTGTGTCTGATGTGAAGATGCCCAGACGGCATTGACAGCCTGGGCTGGCTGAGCAACACACACACAGACACACACACTCCTTTCTTCTTTTTCTCAGAGACCTCATTCACAGGCAGGTTCAGATGATTTGGAGCCAGGAAGCAATGAACCAGGAAAAACACTCTGTCACCCAACTCCAGTCCCAAACCACACACCCTGGATGCATCTCAAACCCTATTCAACTGCCTATGTGGTGAACTATTTAATAGGGTGCCATTTTGGACATAGTTCCTGATCCATCTCCTGGTGTCTCTGGTCAGAACTACTGCAGGCACTCCCTAGCTTCTCTTCTACATTTTAGTACCCGCAAAACACCAGTCTCAACGTCAACAGTGAAGAGGCGACTCCGGGATAATGACCTTCTAGCCAGAGTTCCTCTGTCCAGTGTCTGTGTTCTTTTGCCAATCTTAATCTTTTATTTTTATTGACCAGTCTGAGATATGGCTTTATCTTTGAAACTCTGCCTAGAAGGCCAGCATCCCGGAATCGCCTCTTCACTGTTGACGTTGATACTGATGTTTTGCGGGTACTATTTAATGAAGCTGCCAGTTGAGGACTTGTGAGGCGTCTATTTCTCAAACTAGACACTCTTATGTACTTGTCCTCTTGCTCAGTTGTGCACCGGGGCCTCCCACTCCTCTTTCTATTCTGGTTAGAGTCAGTTTGCACTGTTTTGTGAAAGGAGTAGTACACAACGTTGTACGAGATCTTCAATTTCTTGACAATTTCTTGCATGGAATAGCCTTCATTTCTCAGAACAAGAATAGACTGACGAGTTTCAGAAGAAAGTTCTTTGTTTCTGGCCATTTTGAGCCTGGAATCGAACCCACAAATGCTGATGCTCCAGATACTCAACTAGTCTAAAGAAGGCCAGTTTTATTGCTTCTTTAATCAGAACAACAGTTTTCAGCTGTGCTAACATAATTGCAAAAGGGTTTTCTAATGATCAATTAGTCTTTTAAAATTATAAACTTAGATTAACTAACACAAAGTGTCATTGGAACACAGGAGCTGTAGTGGGCCAGGTTGAGAGCTTCAAGTTCCTTGGTGTCCACATCACCAACAAACTAGAATGGTCCGAACACACCAAGACAGTCGTGAAGAGGGCACAACAAAGCCTATTCCCCCTCAGGAAAATAAAAAGATTTGGCATGGGTCCTGAGATCCTCAAAAGGTTCTACAGCTGCAACATCGAGAGCATCCTGACTGGTTGCATCACTGCCTGGTACGGCAATTGCTCGGCTTCCGACCGCAAGGCACTACAGAGGGTAGTGCGTACGGCCCAGTACATCACTGGGCCTAAGCTGCCTGCCATCCAGAACCTCTATACCAGGCAGGGTGTCAGAGGAAGGCCCTAAAAATGGTCAAAGACCCCAGCCACCCCAGTCACAGACTGTTCTCTCTACTACTGCATGGCAAGCGGTACCGGAGTGCCAAGTCTAGGATAAAAAGGCTTCTCAACAGTTTTTACCCCCAAGCCATTAGACTCCTGAACAGGTAATCAAATGGCTACCCGGACTATTTGCATTGTGTGCCCCCAACCCCTCTTTTTTGCTGCTGCTACTCTCTGTTTATCATATATGCATAGTCACTTTAACTATATATTCATGTACATACTACCTCAATTGGCCCCGACCAACCAGTGCTCCCGCACATTGGCTAACCAGGCTATCTGCATTGTTTCCCGCCACCCACCACCCACCAACGCCTCTTTTACGCTACTGCTACTCTCTGTTCATCATATATGCATATGATTTTAACTTTCAATTTAACCATATCTACATGGACATACTACCTCAATCAGCCCGACTAACTGGTGCCTGTATGTAGCCTCACTACTGTTATAGCCTTGCTACTGTTATAGCCTCGCTACTGTATATAGCCTCTCTACTGTTATAGCCTCACTACTGTTATAGCCTCTCTACTGTTATAGCCTCGCTACTGTTATAGCCTCGCTACTGTTATAGCCTCTCTACTGTTATAGCCTCGCTACTGTTATAGCCTC
>QNTS01004361.1:21630-34399 GCA_003317085.1 Hucho hucho | reverse complement strand
CCACTACTTGGCCACATCCAGGTGTGTTGGCTGCGCCCACTACTTGGCCACATCCAGGTGTGTTGGCTGCGCCCACTACTTGGCCACATCCAGGTGTGTTGGCTGCGCCCACTACTTGGCCACATCCAGGTGTGTTGGCTGCGCCCACTACTTGGCCACATCCAGGTGTGTTGGCTGCGCCCACTACTTGGCCACATCCAGGTGTGTAATTAATTACACCTCCTAGGAAACCTTTCAAGGAACCAGAGTAAAACGTTCTCAAAACCGCCCTGGAACCAGAGCAAAAAATTCTCAGAACCTCCCTGGAACCATAGTAAAATATTCTCAGAACCTCCCTGGAACCATAGTAAAACGTTCTCAGAACCTCCCTGGAACCATAGTAAAACATTCTCAGAACCTCCCTGCAAACTAAAAAATGTATGTTCCCAGAAACAGTGACATTTTCTCTTCTGTTCTCAGAACGTTTAAAATAACATTCCGTTTTTACCGGTCAGGAAACCAGGCTTCCCAGAACTAATGGGAAACCCAAAACGTAAAATGTTCCTACAAAAATGTTCCTACAACTTCCAAGCAACCAAATGTATTTGAGTCTGTGGGTGTTGTTGTTGGCGTTGCTGCAGCATGTGCCCAGAGTGACATAACTACTTAACCTGATACGGAGGAGGATGTTTCTATTGTGATTCCTAATTACAACGTGGATCATTCATTTTATAGATGGAATATGGTCACTATGACCCTGTTAACATGAGCTGGGGGTGAAGCCACATTTTTCCTCTCTGATATTGTGAATCAGTGATATTTGTCGCTATCCTTTGAGAACTACAGCAGGGTGTTTCCATATACTAGTTAATTACAGACCTTCACCTTTAATTTTAACAAGTTCTCATTTACAACTGCAACCTGGCCAAGACAAAGCAAAGCGACACAAAACAGTTACACGTGGAATAAACAAACATACAGTCAACAATACAATAGAACAGTCTATATACAGTGTGTGCAAATGAGGTAAGATAAGGGAGGTAAGGCAATACATAATCATCCCTACTCTCTTGCTATAGGGGAATTACCATCATTCTGTCTGTCCCAACTGGGTTTTCTAATCTTGAGCAGCAGACACAGTAAAGATATTGTTGATTGACGCTACAAGTTCAGTCGCCTGTGAGAGTCCCTTTTAACAGCTCTACACTGGAACTAGAAACAGCAAGCTAGAAGCTACTGCACTGTTACTCTGCAACATAGAAACAGCAAGCTAGAAGCTACTGGCTACTTCATGTTATGGGTATGCTTGTCATAAGAAAGGACTAGAGATTTTTTTATTAAATAAACAGATTACAGCTATAAGCACAGGCAAAATCCTAGAGGAAAACTTGGTTCTGTCTGCTTTCCAACAGACACTAGGAAACAAATTCACCTTTCAGCAGGACAATAACCGTAAACACATGGCCAAATCTACACTGGAGGTGCTTACTGTAATGAACACGAGGGGAGACAGAGAGCTGGTTTCAAACGCAGGGCGCAGCAGGTGTTTATTGTAAAGGACCACAGGAGGAGGCAGGTAGCTGGGTCCAGGGGCAGGCAGAAGGTCATACACAGGAGGAGGCAGGTAGCTGGGTCCAGGGGCAGGCAGAAGGTCATACACAGGAGGAGGCAGGTAGCTGGGTCCAGGGGCAGGCAGAAGGTCACACACACAGGGGGTCCAAAAGAGCAACAGCTCAGGCAGGGAAAATTCTAGTAGCGTAGTCCACGAGATCAGGCAGGTGATTGGGATCTGGAGAGTGAGCTGCATTCAGGGGATCTAGGTGCTTGAGAGTGTGAGGTGGAAAGTGGGCTGGAAAATGGGCTGCTTTCAGGGGATCTACGTGTTTGAGGGTGTGAGTTGGAAGCAGACGTTACATTTACCAAGATGACATTGAATGTTCCTGAGTGGCCTAGTTACTGTTTTTACTCTGTGTTTTCTTAACATTCTGTAATTGAATTTTTTTAAAACCCCAAATCTATTTTGCGTGAAGAAACAACCTGTCATTCATCACAAACTTTGTGAATATCTGTGTTTCCACTCTTCACAATGCAGAAGGACTGCATTTAATCAGTGGACACCACTCGTTGTTATTACAACACACCTGTCATAATTGCTTTCTGTGTTAAAGTAGAGGATTGTTGTTATTAGTATTATTATTGCTAATAGGTATATAGGTATAGGTGTAAACATACATTTATTAGCAAGGCATAGCACTTGTATAGCCTAAGAAAGTAGCAGAAACGTGAAGAAAGTAGTTTTGAATGAATTTTATTGAAGGGAAACAAAAATAGCCTTGAACCTTTTTGGCAACATAGTGATATATTCCTATATACTGTACATTGAGGATTTTTATTTAACTAGGCAAGTCAGTTAAGAACAAATTCTTATTTTCAATGACAGCCTAGGAACAGTGGGTTAACTGCCTTGTTCAGGGGCAGAACAACAGAGTTTTACCTTGTCAGCTCACAGGATTTGATCTTGCAACCTTTCGGTTACTAGTCCAACGCTCTAACCACTAGGCTACCTGCCACCCCATGCATTCAACTACAAAATACTAGTCTTCTCCAATTTTTTGAACCATTGCCCCCACCCACAAGGTGTATAAACAACAACAATGAATCAGAATAAAATAAGATAATAGATACTAGGTCCACCAAGATGGCGTAGCAGTTCAACAGAAGCTAGCCAGCTAACTAGCTACCAGCTAATAGTCAGTTAGCCACTGCTAGCGGTCATCAGCTAACCTTAGCCTGGTCAACTCCTGCCAGTCTGCACACCGCGTTTCAACCCATAGCATACCGTACCGCTCTTTCTCCACATCTCCGGTTTCCTACCGCAAGCTCGGAAACGTTTCACCTGGATCATCCCAGCTAGCTAGCTGCTATCCGAGTGGCTACCCCCCTGGCCAACGTCTCTGTCCCAAAGCAAACACCAGTGAGCCTGGAATTAGCCTCGTGCTAGGCCCATCTCCCGGCTAGCTGAAGAGGTCCATCAGCCACTCCTTGGGCTACAATACCTATTTTGCCAATTGGCCTGGACCCTTGTACTGCCTACATGGAGCCCTGCCAACCCAACACGACTGGTCTGCCCGGCGTAACCGTCCGAGGGGCTACAACAGACCTCTTCCGTCACGACGTCCCCCCTAAGGCCCTTCTGCTAGCCTGCTAGCCCCGGCCCGCTAGCTACCTGTGTCTCCAGCTCGCCTAGCCTCCCACTGGTCCCTATGATCACTTGGCTATGCATGCCTCTCCCTAATGTCAATATGTCTTGTCCATTGGTTGGTTATTATTGTCTTGTTTCACTGTAGAGCCACCAGCCCTGCTCAACATGCCTTAGCTAGCCCGTTTGTTTCACCTCCCACACATGCGGTGACCGATGTCTCTAGAGACAAAACCTCTCTCATCGTCACTCAATGCCTAGGTTTACCTCCACTGTACTCACATCCTACCATAGCCTTGTCTGTACATTATACCTTGAATCTATTCTTCCGCACCCAGAAACCTGCTCCTTTTACTCTCTGTTGTTCCGAACGCACTAGACAACCAGTTCTTATAGCCTTTAGCCGTACCCTTATCCTACTCCTCCTCTGTTCCTCTGGTGATGTAGCGGTTAATCCAGGCCCTGCAGCGCCTAGCTCCACTCCCATTCCCCAGGCGCTCTCATTTGTTGACTTCTGTAACCATAAAAGCTTTGGTTTCATGCATGTTAACATTAGAAGCCTCCTCCCTAAGTTTGTTTTACTCACTGCTGTAGCACACTCTGCCTAGCCGTGTCTGAATCCTGGCTTAGGAAGGCCACCAAAAATCCTGAAATTTCCATAACATTTTCCGACAAAATATAACTGCCAAAGGGGGCGGAGTTGCAATCTACTGCAGAGACAGCCTGCAGAGTTCTGTCATACTATCCAGTTTGGTGCCCAAACAATTCGAGCTTCTACTTCTTCTACTACTTAAAAGTCCAAGTCTCTCACCGTTGCCACTTGTGATAGACCACCTTCTGCCCCCAGCTGTGCCCTGGACACCATATGTGAATTGATTGCCCCCCATCCATCTTCAGAGCTCGTACTGTTAGGTGACCTAAACTGGGACATGCTTAACACCCTGGCCATCCTACAATCTAAGCTAGATGGCCTCAATCTCACACAAATTATCAATAGACCTACCAGGTACAACCCCAAATCTGTAAACAGGGGCACCCTCACAGATATCATCCTGACCAACCTGCCTTCTAAATACACCTCTGCTGTCTTCAACCAGGATCTCAGCGATCACTGCCTCATTGCCTGCGTCCGTAATGGGTCTGCGGTCAAACGACCACCCCTCATCACTGTCAAACGCTCCCTAAAACACATCAGTGAGCAGGCCTTTCTAATCAATCTGGCCCGGGTATCCTGGAAGGATATTGACCTCATTCCGTCAGTAGAGGATGCCTGGTTATTCTTTAAAAGTGCTTTCCTCACCATCTTAAATAAGCATGCCCCATTCAAAAAATGTAGAACCAGGAACAGATATAGACCTTGGTTCACTCCAGACCTGACTGCCCTTGACCAGCACAAAAACATCCTGTGGTGTACTGCATTAGCATCGAATAGCCTCCGCGATATGCAACTTTTCAGGGAAGTTAGGAACCAATATACACAGGCAGTTAGGAAAGCAAAGGCTAGCTTTTTCAAACAGAAATTTGCATCCTGTAGCACAAACTCCAAAAAGTTCTGGGACACTGTAAAGTCCATGGAGAATAAGAGCACCTCCTACCAGCTGCCCACTGCACTGAGGCTAGGAAACACTGTCACCACCGACAAATCCACGATAATTGAGAATTTCAATAAGCATTTTTCTACAGCTGGACATGCCTTCCACCTGGCTACCACTACTCCGGTCAACAGCCCTGCACCCCCCACAGCAACTTTTCCAAACCTCCCCCATTTCTCCTTCACCCAAATCCAGATAACTGATGTTCTGAAACAGTTGCAAAATCTGGACCCCTACAAATCAGCTGGGCTAGACAATCTGGACCCTTTCTTTCTAAAATTATCCACCGCAATTGTTGCAACCCCTATTACTAGCCTGTTCAACCTCTATTTTGTATCCTCTGAGATCCCCAAAGATTGGAAAGCTGCCGCGGTCATCCCCCTCTTCAAAGGGGGAGACACTCTAGACCCAAACTGTTACAGACCTATATCTATCCTACCCTGCCTTTCTATGGTTTTCGAAAGCCAAGTTAACAAACAGATCACCGACCATTTCGAATCCCACCGTACCTTCTCCGCTATGCAATCTGGTTTCCGAGCTGGTCATGGGTGCACCTCAGCCACGCTCAAGGTCCTAAACGATATCATAACCACTGTCATGACATTGGCCTGTTGGTAAGGTTTATGACCCCCATAAATACCCCCCCCCCCCTTTTCTCACTCTCTACTCTATAGACTTCAAATCCCTTTGTTAACATAGAGAGAGCATTGTAACATCAAAAGGGTGGGGAAAGGAACCATATTTCGGTAATCCAACCAGCTGAAAATATGCGTTTTCATAGAGTAAAAAGTCTGCTCACTCCGCGGCCTGTAAACTATGAAAACCGCCCCTCTCTCCCACATATACTATATAAGCCCGTTGACGAAAATTAAACTTTGTGTTCCAAGGACGTTAGGACTACGGTCCTACGTTAAAAGGGCTAAGATAATAACCTAACGAAATTAGCATCCTGGTCAAAGTGTAGGAGGCGATCGACACGCCGAAAGGATGAATTTCGACGATACCAGCCAGAATATACCACGTGCTTAAAAGTATGGCAACTTGGTATGAACTTTGAACTCTTATTCACTAAAGAAGTGATACCTCCTAGCCGTTGAGTGAGCTGTAAACGTGGGCTAGGAAAGGACGGACAAAGTATCTCTTCTACCAAACACGACGGTAATATGACGTATCCAGTTTAACACCAGAGCCAATCGACAAAGGACAAGAGATCTCTGCTGGGCAACCCAGCCTTCCATCTATCGAGGCGCAGCTCAGTGTAAATATGTCTTGCATTTCCAAATGGGCGGTTATTTAGACTGCATAAGATTCTGTATTTACAATAGCATAACTTCATAAGGTCCGATAGAGACCAAACCCTGTTGTTCCTCAGTCTTCCGCGCTTTCATTCAACCCAACCCCTTTCTTTGTGTAACCAGCCGTCATATCGGTTCCGTCGGCCAGGGACGTTTTCATGTATGACATAATTAGTAATCAATGTATGATCCATCCTGTGTATATGTAATTCTGTGTGATTATTTAGGTATTTAGTAAATCAATTATTAAACCAAATTTTGTATTGCTGATTCAACTTGGTAGCCAGGGTTCGTGAAGATAACCAAAAATTATACGATGTTCAGATGAGACTGAATGAGGTCACGATTAATAATTGACTGCTGTTGATGTAAAATATTGCTAGGTCTTTAAGAGTTTATTCGGAAGATAACAGCTCTATACAAATTCTTTCGTGGTGCCCCGACTTTCTAGTTAATTACATTTACATGATTAGTTTAATCAGGTAATATTAATTACAGAGAAATTATTTTATAGAATAGCATGTCATATCACTTAATCCGGCATAGCCAAAGACACGACACCCCCATCGATAAAAGACCATACTGTGCAGCCGTGTTCATCGACCTGGCCAAGGCTTTCGACTCTGCCAGTCACCACATTCTTATCGGCAGACTAAACAGCCTTGGTTTCTCAAATGACTGCCACGCCTGGTTCACCAACTACTTCTCAGACAGAGTTCAGTGTGTCAAATCGGAGGGCCTGTTGTCTGGACCTCTGGCAGTCTCTATGGGGGTGCCACAGGGTTCAATTCTTGGGCCGACTCTTTTCTCTGTATACATCAGTGATGTCGCTCTTGCTGCTTGGGATTCTCTGATGCACCTCTACGCAGATGACACCATTCTGTATACTTCTGTCCCTTCTTTGGACACTGTGTTAACTAACCTCCAGACGAGCTTCAATGCCAATCTCCTTCCGTGGCCTCCAACTGCTCTTAAATGCAAGTAAAACTAAATGCATGCTCTTCAACCGATCGCTGCCCGCACCTGCCCGCCCGTCCAGCATCACTACTTTGGACGGTTCTGACTTAGAATATGTGGACAATTACAAATACCTAGGTGTCTGGTTAGACTGTAAACTCTCCTTCCAGACTCACATTAAGCATCTCCAATCCAAAGTTAAATCTAGAATCGGCTTCCTATTTCTCAACAAAGCATCCTTCACTCATGCTGCCAAACATACCCATACCGATCCTTGACTTCGGCGATGTCATTTATAAAATAGCCTCCAACACTCTACTCAGCAAATTCGTTGCAGTCTATCACAGTGCCATCCGTTTTGTCACCAAAGCCCCATATACTACCCACAACTGCGACCTGTATGCTCTCGTTGGCTGGACCTCGCTTCATATTCATCGCCACCCCACTGGCTCCAGGTCATCTATAAGTCTTTGCTAGGTAATGCCCCGCCTTATCTCAGCTCACTGGTCACCATAGCAGCACCCACCCGTAGCATGCGCTCCAGCTTCACTGCTCACCCCAAATGCCTATTCCTCCTTTGGCCGCCTTTCCTTCCAGTTCTCTGCTGCCAATGACTGGAACGAATTGCAAAAATCCCTGAAGCTGGAGACTCATATCTCCCTCACTAACTTTAAGCATCAGCTGTCAGAGCAGCTCACAGATCACTGCACCTGTACACAGCCCATCTGTAAATAGCCCATCCAACTACCTCATCCCCATATTGTTATTTTTTTTGTGCTCCTTTGCACCCCAGTATCTCTACTTGCACATTCATCTTCTGCACATCTATCACTCCAGTGTTTAATTACTATATTGTAATTGCTTCGCCACTATGGCCTATTTATTGCCTTATCTCCCTAATCTTACCTCATTTGCACACACTGTATATAGACTTTTCTGTTGTGTTATTGACTGTACGTTTGTTTATCCCATGTGTAACTCTGTGTTGTTTTTTGTGTCGCACTGCTTTGCTTTATCTTGGTCCAGGTCGTAGTTGTAAATGAGAACTTGTTCTGAACTGGCCTACCTGGTTAAATAAAGGTGAAATAAATAAATAAAAATACAAAACAAAAACGTGAAGAACATAAGTAAATCAACTCTAATTAGCACATGTAGGACAGTATGCAAGTGTGTGCATGGACTTGCACACACAAGATGCAGATGTATGCTCTCTCTAATTATCTCTCTTTTTCTCTCTTTCTTTCTTTCTTTCTTTCTTTCTTTCTTTCTTTCTTTCTTTCTCTCTCTCTCTCTCTCTCTCTGAGGACCTGAGCATTAGGACCATTCCTCAAGGCCTACCTGGCCTGATGACTCCTTGATGTCCCCAGTCCACCTGGCCGTGCGGCTTCTCCAGTTTCAACTGTTCTGCCTGTTTTATGAATATTTTAAAGTCTTGTCCATGTTCTGTTATAATCTGCACCCTGCACAGCCAGAAGAGGACTGGCCACCCCTCACAGCCTGGTTCCTCTCTAGGTTTCTTCCTAGGTTTTGGCCTTTCTAGGGAGTTTTTCATAACCACCGTGCTTTTACACCTGCATTGCTTGCTGTTTGGGGTTTTAGGCTGGGCTTCTGTACAGCACTCTGTGACATCAGCTGATGTAAGAAGGGCTTTATAAATACATTTGATTTGATTTTGATTTGACATGTGCAGCACATAGTATTTGTTTTACAGTCCTTCTTTGGTGTGGCAGAATTGGAATCTCCTCCTCTTGCCTGCCACAGCTGCAGCCTCAGGTGGATCAGGACAAGATTCAGCCCCCTGGACAGCTTTCACAAGCGCTGCAGAGGCTGCTGTGCGGGTGAGGCCCTCCCTTCTTTGAATGTTTGGGGTTTACAAGTGTCTTTCCCAGCTGCTCCAGGAACACCCTCCTCTTGTTCCGCTTATCAGGCATCCAGGTAGGGTTGATCTTGTTCCATATCACGAAGGCATTGTATGAGGACACATCAATGATGTTATGGAAGATGACCAGGGGCCAGTGGGCTTTCATCCTCTTACAGCTGTAAGTTTCAATCACCTTGTCCAGGTTGTCCACGCCTCCTTTGTTGTGGCTGTAGTCCAGGATGATGGCTTCCTGTCCTCACAATCACTGATCTTAGCCGTTTTGTGCAGTGTGCTTAGTAGGACCACATTCTTGTTCCTCTTTGGGAGGTAAGAAACTAGAATGGTGGTGGGGGTGAAGGCAAACTTTGATGAGAAGGCCTCTATCCCCCTTGTTTCGAGGAGTGCTTAAGGGAGCTCAGGCTTGTTCTTTCTAACTTTGCCAACCATGGTGATCTCCTCTTCAGTAGCTGCTGGCTGAGTTCCTAAGTGGTGAAGAAATTGTCACGTGTGACATTGTGCCCCCTCAGTCCATCTGTCACATCAAGCACAACCCACACCCCTGGTTCTTTTCCGGGCCTCCACTGGTCGGCTTCCCTGTGTAGACTTGCATCTTCCAAGCGTAGCTGGATTGTGCGTCACAGGCCACCCATATCTTGATGCCATACTTTGCTGGCTTGCTGGGCATATACTGCCGGAAAGGACAGCGACCTTTTGACAAAAGAGATTACTATCAGTAATTAGTATCAGTGTCACGGAAAACAATCACATAAATCAATGTTATTACAGCAATACATAATCAAATTAACTGTGAAAATCGCTTACATTACAGATATGAAAATAAAAATGTACCTCTGAATGAAACCAGTTGCTCATCCACTGTTACTTCAGGCCCAGGGTTGTAGAGGTATGGCAGACGCTCCACCCACTTCTCCCAGACCTCTCTTATGGCCGCCAGTTTGTCTCTCACACATCTTGCAGGTCTTGACTCACGGTTATCAAATCGTAGCTTTCTTTAGAAAATGTGAAAGACTTTCAGTGGCGTCATGGCACAGAAAATCGCCCTTTCACTCTCTGTGTCCCAGAGACTACATATAGCATCGCCTCGGGACCTATACACACCCGCTAAGATTAGCAGCCCTATGTAGGAACGCAGGTCAATGTCATCCATCCTTTTCCAGTTGTCTCCATATTTACGGAAACCCTCCACATTTGTCATCTCCAGGATGATTTTTTCGATGGCTGGTGAACATGTAGAATGTTGAGGCAATGTCCTGGGCATGGGTAACTACATGTCTTTGGGCCCTGGGGTCATCCTTATGAAATGTTGTGCTGCCATCCTGCCCTTGTTGTCATATGGGGACAAGGACCATGTTATTTTGCTGTTCTTTGACAGAAATGTCTCTCTTTCAGCTTGGGGGATTTTTTCTTCATCTGAAGATGATGCATCGTGCTCTGGGTTGTATTCTTCCCCATCTTCCTCTTCAAATATCTCCTCCTCTTCTAAATCATTGTTCTCTTGTTCCTCCTGGACATCTGAAAAAATCTGATCTATGACCTGTTGAGCACTGAAACGTGCACTCATGGCTTCAGCAAAGAGAGAACTGGGGGGACTGTCATCTGCAGCACCTTTTTTTAGCCTCTGACTGCATTTCCCAATTAGTTAACAATGCTTTTATAAAATGTTTATTTTGTCTGAAATTGTTTTTATTTTGTCTGTGTACTTGGATCATGTGTGGGGTCGTGGAGATGAGATACTGCACATGCACAATAAAGTTTTAGGTTTGTCTCAGTTCAATCAGTAGCACACAATCTCAACTTCTCATTGTGTGTGTGTGTCTTTGTGGTTTTTGTGGTGTGTAAATGATTTTATAACTGCCGGGTCAAAAATGACCCAAAGACAATCTTTATACCCTGGTGGTGTACAGCTTTCATAGAAATATGAACAAAGGCGATGTTTCACTTTTTCTAGAGTTGGGGTCACTCTAGGAAAAAAAATCAAATTTCAAGTTGAAAAAATATAATTTAGGGGGTTGTCTCTGCTGTTAAACATAGCGGCGGGTCATTTTTGGCCCAGAAGACAACACAAGGGTTAAATCGTCTTGAAAATCTATGGCAAGACTTGAATATGGCTCTCTAGCAAATATTGTACAATACAGGTGTGCAATCCTGTTAGAGCCTTACCCCCCAAAAAACTGGCAGCTGTAATTGCCAGCAAAGGCGCTTTCTTCTACAAAGTATTGACTCAGAGGTGTGAAAACGTATGTAAATGAGATGGTTCTGTATTTGATTTATTTTATTAAAAAAATGTCACTTCGTCGTTATGGGTTATTGTGTGCAAATGGCTTAGATAAAAAAACATATATATTTAATACATTTTGAGTTCAGGCCGTAACACAACAACATGTGGAGTAAGTCAAGGGGTATGAACACTTTCTGACGGCACTGGAGGTTAACGGGTTGTTGTCTGTGTATACGTTAAAGGTAGGTTCATAGCACAGATAAGTCTCTTAAAAACTCAAGTTTGCCAGAGTGGAAGTGGGAGTGGTTTTTTGCTGTTTATGCAGCGTTCAGTGTCTGTCCTTCGCCAGCGGCCTGGACCCGTTTTTCCGAAGTCTGTCTCTTCAGATAGTCCGACGACTCTGTTTCCTTCTTGACCACAGCGGAAACAGTGAGGTTAGCTTTCGATTCCCTGCTGGGCACATTCTGGACATTTACATTTTGTGTGGGCCCTGTCTCTTCTCTGGATGGTGGGGGATGTGTGTATCCATGGGCCTCACCTGCAGCAGGTTTCACATTTTTCACAAGGTTTTGAGACAGTCACGACACAGTTGCGGTCAGCACTCTGCTGTGATGTAAACAGTAAATGCTGTTGTATCTCAATTAACCTGTATACAAACTGCTGAGGGGCTTCTCTGTCCTGGTGAATGGTGTTACTGCTGAGGGGCTTCTCTGTACTGGTGAATGGTGTTACTGCTGAGGGGCTTCTCTGTCCTGCTGAATGGTGTTACTGCTGAGGGGCTTCTCTGTACTGGTGAATGGTGTTACTGCTGAGGGGCTTCTCTGTACTGCTGAATGGTGTTACTGCTGAGGGGCTTCTCTGTCCTGCTGAATGGTGTTACTGCTGAGGGGCTTCTCAGTCCTGCTGAATGGTGTTACTCAGCTCTTACTTTTATCTCTGAGATGGAACCTAAGGAAGCGTTTCAGCTCAGCTACAGCAAGAAACTCTGTTTGTCCCTCAGAGTACCTGGTTTGATGACTTTCAGTTCCTGGTTTGATGACTTCAGTACCTGGTTTGATGACTTTCAGTACCTGGTTTGATGACTTTCAGTACATTACCTGGTTTGAGGACTTTCAGTACATTACCTGGTTTAATGACTTTCAGTACATTACCTGGTTTGATGACTTTCAGTACATTACCTGGTTTGATGACTTTCAGAACATTACCTGGTTTGATGACTTTCAGAACATTACCTAGTTTGATGACTTTTAGTACGTGCTTTAATTACTTTTAGAACCTGGTGTGATTACTTTTAGAAACAGGTCTGGTACCAATGCTAGTGTTCTGTCTAGTACCACTGATAGTGTTCTGTCTAGTACCAATGCTAGTGTTCTGTCTAGTACCACTGCTAGTGTTCTGTCTAGTACCACTGCTAGTGTTCTGTCTAGTACCACTGCTAGTGTTCTGTCTAGTACCACTGCTAGTGTTGTGTCTAGTACCACTGCTAGTGTTCTGTCTAGTACCACTGCTAGTGATCTCTCTGTCTAGTACCACTGCTAGTGTTCTGTCTAGTACCACTGCTAGTGTTCTCTCTGTCTAGTACCACTGCTAGTGTTCTGTCTAGTACCACTGCTAGTGTTCTCTGTCTAGTACCACTGCTAGTGTTCT
>QNTS01004360.1:10684-92101 GCA_003317085.1 Hucho hucho | reverse complement strand
ATATGGGATTTTCTTTAAATGTTTTAGTTTTAATCTGTACCTTCTATTTTGGTCAAAAGTGGTGCTCCTGCACTTATTTGTAAATTGAGGTGGTGTTCTAGAATGTAACAGGGTTTTCAAGGGTAATTATTTGAATTCTTGACAGAATGTGTAGTAAAGTGAGTTGCCACTAGGAAAATGAAGGTTACCAGTTGCACCTGTGGTTGAACTTGACATGGCTCTAATTATTGAGGTAAATGTTGTCTAGCCCTTTGGGGGCAAAATGCTAAGGTTTTAGACATGTGTGTTTTCACAACACCCTAATGTGTCACAGGGTCCTCCAAGAAGTACACATTCATCTGTAGGAGGGGAAAAGAAGGTGAGACATGGTTTGAGTCTTCACATAAAAAGTGATGAGAATATTCTGTTAGAGAAACTGCTCACCTAACTCTGTTGACTGGGGAGGAAGCACCACAGAGTCAATCATGTTTCTTGTTTCATCTCTTTCCTAGTTATCCGTCACCATGAGTACGGACGCTGAGATGCAAATCTACGGCAAGGCTGCCATATACCTCCGTAAGCCTGAGAGGGAGAGGATTGAGGCACAAGCCGCACCCTTTGATTCAAAGAACTCCTGCTATGTGACAGACAAGGCGGAGCTGTACCTTAAGGGTCTGATTACTGCCAGGGCCGACGGGAAATGTACTGTAACAGTCACCAAACCTGACGGCACTAAGGAGGTAAGTCTGATCGGAAAAGTATTCAAGTTCAAATTTGTGCAATTACTCTATTTCTTGAAAAATCTTTGAAAAGATCAAAACAATTCCTGTAGGCATGTCGCGGTGTGCGCTACTGGGGTGAAATCAGGTGCAGGAGAGCGGAAGGTGTCGTAAAGGCGCACACTTTAATGGCATAGGAAAACAAAAGGAAGCAACGCAACAATGCGTTGACTATCCTAGGCCACTACATAAAGTGTCTAGCGCTACGACTAAACACAGTCCAACAAATGTTACAAAATACAAATACGGGTGAACAAACGTTACCCGGAGAAACGAGCCTGGTTCTACACACACACGTAACAATGAATAATTCCACACAACGACATGACATAATTCACAGGAATAAATACATGCCGCAATCACTGGAATACAAACCAGGTGCGAGGTGAACAAGACAAAAGCAAAGGAACAAATATATAACTGAGCGGCGATGGCTAGAAAGCCGGTGACGTCGACCGCCGAACGCCGCTCGAACAAGGAGAGGAGGCGACTTCGGTGGAAGTCGTGACAAGGCAATAAGATATCAATAACAGAAAATTGGTTAACTTCTTAGGGAGCGGCTCCCGAGGTGACGGTTTTGGAGAGTCTGGCGTGCCCAAAGTAAAATGCATGCCACTCAGGCCCAGAAAATAGGATATGCACATAATTAGTACTATTGGATAGGAAACACTCTGACGTTTCTAAGAGTGTTAAAATAATGTATGTGAGTATAACAGAAGTGATATAGCAGGCGAAAACCCGAGGAAAATCCATCCGGATTTGCAGTTTTTTTTGTAAATGAGCATCTTCTCCATTGTGCCTATTGCATACAACTTTATGTAGGACTGAGACTGCAGTACCTATGGCTTCCACTAGATGTCAACAGTCAACAGTCAAAGACTGTGAATTCTAGCAGTGACCAGAATGGATAGGGACAGGAAATTGTCAGGCGACCACTTTTGTAAACAAGGTTTGACGGGCACGAGATTGTGAAAGCGCACCACTTTATTTTTCTTTCCTATCGTTCAAGTTATTGTCCGGTTGAAATATTACAGCAAATATACCCAAAAGGATACCTGAGGATACATTAAAAATTATGTTTGATTTGTTTGTAGAAAGTGTATAGGTATAATTTGAACGTGTTCTCTTCATGGTTCAATGGGCGACTCAACGGTGGATTTTATGATCATAACGCGCCAACCAAACTGAGATTTATGGATATAATAAATGACTTTTTCTAACAAAAGAAGCATGGATTGTCTTCGTTGAACACTTGGGAAGCCCTCAGCAGAAGTTCATCAAAGGTAAGCGATTTTATATTAAGCGAGCGCCCCACTGCTCCCTAAGTAGTTAAGAAGCATTTCATTGTTTTTTGTAAGCAGAATATAACCTTCAAACACATTTTTATTGCTGCTATTTAAAAATGGCATAGATTTTTGGTTATTGACTAGTCAAGAATCACCAGTTAAGTGTCAGTGGGTGATTACAAAGTAGTTGGATTAAATGTGAATATGCATTTTTTTAACTGATTCAACTTGTATTTAATGAGCAAAAAGCATTCAGTCATGTCCAGTTTGATCTGTGTGTAATCTAGATTTCTGACTGTTTCAGGAAGGAAAAGAGTTCAAAGATGCAGACATCTATGAGATGAACCCCCCTAAGTACGACAAGATTGAGGACATGGCCATGATGACCTACCTGAATGAAGCCTCTGTGTTGTATAACCTCAAAGAACGTTATGCAGCATGGATGATCTATGTAAGAAACCTGCACATACATACACACATACATGAACATAAGAAATACACGCATACAGTACTACGCATAAATGAATGGTAGAAACCAAAACACATCAATACAGTAGACCCACATCAGTATACCAAAGTACACCCACATCCTCACATAAATCCAGGTAAAAGTCCATCTGACTTTACTAATCCCCTAATTTAATTATGCTTTCATCCAGACATACTCTGGGCTCTTCTGTGCCACGGTGAACCCCTACAAATGGCTCCCTGTGTACGACGCAGAGGTTGTTAACGCCTACAGAGGAAAGAAGAGGGTGGAGGCTCCACCCCATATCTTCTCCGTCTCTGACAACGCCTTTCAATTCATGTTGATTGGTACGAGCTCTCATGGATGGATGGATGTGATGGACGTCTATAAGTGCTTATGAATAGATGGAAGGGTGGATGGTTAGAAGGATGGGTGAATGGTTGAATAGATGGATGGTTGTGATGGATGGGTGTAGGTTGGGTGGTTAGAAGGATGGATGGATGGATGAACGGTTGGATGGATGGATATCCATAAGTGCATATGGAAAGATGGATGGATGCATCAACGTAAGTTCAAATATACTTCAGAGAGGTATCTACTGTTTTCTAGTCTAGGTAATAACAGTTTGTTGGGAATATCTGATTTCACTACCCTTGATTGGAAAATGTTCCGAATTGAAATTCGTGATGATGCTATGAATTAAATAATGTCCCCTGAATGTTGCTTGAGTATGATAAGCAATATGTGTTTTTGGTTCCAGATAAGGAGAACCAGTCCATCCTGATTACGTAAGTTGTTTACTAAAATGTCACTTGAGAAAGTGTTTCTATTGTAATAAGTTGGGTCACTTGGTGTGATGAAATACATGACAATATGAATGGATTGTGACATTAGGTTATGTGTAATAATGAGTCGATGATTGGGAATATTTGTTAATGATTTACTTATGTTAGAAAACAGGTCAACAGTGTATTTTAAATTGTATTTCTTGGTGAAAGCAAATCTGACACTCAAACATGTAACTAAAACCCGTCGTTCTCTGTCATATAAACCAGTGGAGAATCCGGTGCAGGAAAGACTGTCAACACCAAGCGTGTCATCCAGTACTTCGCCACCATTGCTGTGTCTGGTGGAGAGAAGAAGAAGGAAGTAGACCCTAGCAAAATGCAGGTAGGTTGTTCTTATGTTTGCCTTATTAACACATTTCAGTTTGGTTGTCTGTGTAAACTTTTTTCCCAGCGATGAATCCTGTTTCAAGCAATTTAGAAAAACGAACTTTACCAGCATATCAGTTTTTGAGCAACTTGTGTTTGTCTCAATCAGGGGTCTCTTGAGGATCAGATCATTGCAGCTAACCCTCTGCTGGAGGCTTACGGAAATGCCAAGACAGTGAGGAACGACAACTCGTCTCGATTTGTAAGTATGAAGGGCAAACTGTGGAAGTTACCTACCACTGGAAAAATGTATTTCAGTAGTTCCATATTGTTATATCAATAGATGTCCTACAAACTGTAACATGTAAAGGGGTCTATCAAAGTAAAATGTTATTATTTGTTGACCTATTTTTAACCCCCGTGCTCTACTACAGGGTAAATTCATCAGGATTCACTTCCAAGGTGGTAAACTGGCTAAAGCTGACATTGAGACCTGTGAGTTGGTTTTGATTGTTTCTAAATGCTTTCCTAAATTCACACAGATTATTTTGGGGATGATTATATGAATCTCATGTTCTCTATCGCTCTCAGACCTGCTGGAGAAGTCCAGAGTGTCCTTCCAGCTGCCCGATGAGAGAGGGTACCACATCTTCTTCCAGATGATGACAGGCCACAAACCTGAGATAGTTGGTACGGCAAAGTAGAGTTTCAGGGGAAATAATTCCCACCCCCATCTGTGGAACTTCAGAGTCCACACTAATAATACTATTACAATGTGTACATCCAATGTAAGGCATCAAGACATGGGTCAGGTCTTTGGGAAATATCTATCAAGCACAAGTCTCAATCCCCTCTTTTGATACTGTTTATTTTATAATACATGTGTCATTGAGTCCATCTATTGCGTAAAGGAGGGAGAGATACTGTAAAGGTAGGACAGCACTTTTCAAAGAGATTTAACTCACAAACCATTCTCGGTTGTCCACAGAAATGGCACTCATCACCACGAACCCCTACGACTTCCCCATGTGCAGCCAGGGTCAGATCGCTGTGGCCAGCATCAACGACAATGAAGAGCTGGATGCCACAGACGTGAGTCAAACAAAAGGTTACTTAAAAAAAAGATAGAACCTTTATTTTACTAGGCAAGTCAGTAAAGGACAAATTCTTATTTACAATTACGGCCTACCGGGGAACAGTGGGTTAACTGCCTTGTTCAGGGGCAGAACGACAGATTTTTACCTTGTCAGCTCGAGGTTTCCATCCAGCAACCTTTCGGTTACTGGCCCAACGTTCAAACCACTAGGCTACCTGCCGCCCCTAGTTTGGGTTAACCAAACTCTAGATATGGAATGGAAAGGACCACCATACACACTGAATGCACTGTGCAATTCCAGCTTGGTGGCAGCTGGGAATGTTCATGTATTTTTTTGTTTGATTCTAAATGCCTTGTGTTAGTTAGGCGATGGAACTCTTCATGCCTTCACACTTCACCTTGAGGCACAGACATTTAAGACATCCACAAGAGAGCGCCACTAAGTGCCCTGTGGAACTGTGTAAACTCCTTTTGTGCTGCCGTCGACTAATGTGTTGGCCAAGTGTTATCATGTGGAACAGATAAGCCATTGAACAGATAAGCCATCGAAATCTATCCATCCCATTTGTTCTGCAGTGAGCAGCACAGAACTGTAGTGTAACTGACCGAACTACAGTTCAGTTCATAACTGTTGTACTTCCTCCTTAATGCCAGGATGCCATTACAATCCTGGGCTTCAGTAATGATGAGAAGATTGGCATCTACAAGCTGACAGGAGCTGTAGTGCACCATGGCAACATGAAATTCAAGCAGAAGCAGCGTGAGGAGCAGGCCGAGCCAGACGGCACAGAGGGTGAGTCCCACTCATAGATATACAATATGTAAAGCATTAGTCCCATTCCCAGACATCAGAAACAAGCCATCATGTGTCCCTGAGTCTGTTGTTGTTGGTTCTCTCTCTAGTGGCTGATAAAATCGCCTACCTGCTGGGCCTGAACTCAGCTGAGATGTTGAAGGCTCTGTGCTACCCCAGAGTGAAGGTCGGCAATGAGTATGTGACAAAGGGACAGACTGTGGCTCAGGTAAGGCAGCCAAGCACAGCATCTAACATATTCTGAGCACCATCATTATTTTGGGGATGAGGGTTGTGTTTGAATTTTAAGTACAATGCATGATGTTGTTTCCCCAAGTTATTATAACCTTGAATAGTGATTTTTTTTCCCCAAGCTCGTATCACCTTATCACTAGACATGGTCAATATCTCATGTATTCATTTGAGGTATTGTCATTGCAGGTCAATAACGCAGTC
This sequence comes from Hucho hucho, assembly GCA_003317085.1. NCBI lineage: Eukaryota > Metazoa > Chordata > Actinopteri > Salmoniformes > Salmonidae > Hucho > Hucho hucho. The sequence goes on along the minus strand of QNTS01004360.1, from coordinate 86,089 downwards.
AGTGCTCTGGCCAAGTCTATCTATGAGAGGATGTTCTTGTGGATGGTCATTCGTATCAACGAGATGTTGGACACCAAGCAGCCAAGGCAGTTCTATATCGGTGTGCTCGACATTGCCGGGTTTGAGATCTTTGATGTGAGTATGAGACCAGAACAAGACAATTAGTTCTGATTGAGAGGGATTACAGTCTTGTATGATGAAATTATCCCTTTTAAAACTCCATCAACAGTACAACAGCATGGAGCAGCTGTGCATCAACTTCACCAATGAGAAACTGCAACAGTTTTTCAACCACACCATGTTCGTTCTGGAGCAAGAGGAGTACAAGAAGGAGGGAATCGTCTGGGCCTTCATTGACTTCGGCATGGACTTGGCTGCCTGCATTGAGCTTATTGAGAAGGTGAGCTGTCTGTGAGGAATATAATGGACCTCAACAGCAAAGCTAATAGGGATCGCTGTGTAAGACATTATCACAGTGGTACAACACATCTGACTGTTGAGAACTCAACATGTTTCCTATTATGTGCCCCTAAATGAATATAATCCTATAATAGCATGTTTACTAAAGGAATAGATGTGATCTTATATATGTCTCTTTTCATAAAGCCATTGGGCATCTTCTCCATCCTTGAAGAGGAGTGCATGTTCCCCAAGTCTTCAGACACTACCTTCAAGGACAAGCTGTACTCCCAGCATCTTGGAAAAACAAAGTCGTTTGAGAAGCCCAAGCCTGCCAAAGGCAAGCAAGAGGCCCACTTCTCCCTGGTGCACTACGCCGGCACTGTGGATTACAATATCACTGGCTGGTTGGAGAAGAACAAGGACCCCCTGAACGACTCAGTTTGTCAGTTGTACGGAAAGTCTGGAGTCAAAATTTTGGCTGCCCTGTATCCCCCTCCCCCTCCTGAGGGTAAGACTAGCATCATGTCACAATATTTAACTAAATACTAGTTACAACTCAGACCGAAATGTCCTTTAGTCTTTCAGGGTTCATCAATTTGTGAATATACTCATACATTCAGATAATTTAGGTGTTATTTTACATGATCTCATTGGCAGCATTTGCCTCTAGATAAGTTAACCAGAAATTTTCTGGTTTATAATTAGTGCGCTTGCTGAAGACAAGACCACTCTAGACCGTACATACTCTTATTACTCATTTTAACAGATACATCCAAGAAAGGAGGCAAGAAGAAGGGTGGTTCCATGCAGACTGTGTCCTCCCAGTTCAGGGTGAGCTTTTTAAATGTGTAGCTCCAGTCCTTCAAAAGGTGCAATTATCATAAATTACAGTATGTCTGAGAAAATGGTTTGTAACCCTTTTACAGGAGAACTTACATAAGCTGATGACAAACTTGAGGAGCACTCATCCTCACTTTGTGCGCTGCCTGATCCCCAACGAGTCAAAGACTCCAGGTACAGGAAATATTGAGTTAAATATGTCATCTTATCAGTACAGTACCAGTAACCTTAACAATCCCAATCTATAACCTGTTTATGAGTATTAAAATAGACTTGGTTTGTTTTACCAGGTCTGATGGAGAACTTCCTGGTTATCCACCAGCTCAGGTGTAATGGTGTACTGGAGGGTATCAGGATCTGCAGAAAGGGCTTCCCCAGCAGAATCCTCTATGCTGACTTCAAGCAGAGGTATGTGCACATGAACACACACACGCACACAAACACACACACAGAATTATCTTGTCCAAGGGTTTTCCAACATCAGAATAGTCTTACCTTATATGTAATACAGTCAGGTCCATAATGATTGTCACTCTTGATAAAGATGACCAGAAAAGACTGTATTAAATAAATAATACAAATAATGAGCTATATTGTATGGTCAAACATGTGACAATTATAAAAGCGCTATTTTCATGTAATCTGACAATAGCACAGGTTCCAATCCAAGTGTCAACGCCGTATAGCAATTTCAAGGTGTTTACATTTGTTGGATGACATGAAAATGGAGCTCTTTGGCCTCGCACACCAGCGGTAGGTTTGGCTTCAACAGGAAGCAAGGTTTTAACTTTTTGCTTCATATTGGGGAGTTCAGGGTTAAGGGGTTCCAGGATTATACAGTGCCTTGGAAAGTATTCAGACACCTTGACTTTTTCAACATTTTGTTACGTTACAGCTTATTCTAAAATGTATCATATAGTTTTTTTTCCCTCATCAATCTACACACAATACCCCATAATGACAAAGCAAAAACAAGTTAAGAAACATCACATTTACATAAGTATTCAGACCGTTTACTCAGTACTTTCTTGAAACACCTTTTGGCAGCAGTTACAGCTTCGAGTCTTCTTGGGTATGACGCTACAAGCTTGGTGCACCTGTATTTGGGGAGATTCTCCCATTCTTCTCTGAAGATCCTCTCAAGCTCTGTCAGGTTGGATGGGGATCACAGCTATTTTCAGGTCTTTTCAGAGATGTTCGATAGGGTTCAAGTCTGGGCTTTGGCTAGGCCACTCAAGAACATTCAGAGACTTGTTCCGAAGCCACTCCTGCATTGTTTTGGCTGTGTGCTTAGAGTCGTTGTCCTGTTGGAAGGTGAACCTTCGCTCCAGTCTGAGGTTCTGAGCGCTCTGGAGCAGGTTTTCATCAAGGATCTCTCTGTACTTTGCTCCGTTCATGTTTCATGTTTCCCAGTCATGTTTCCTGTCGCTGAAAAACATACCCATGGCATGATGCTGCACCGTAGGGATGGTGCCAGGTTTCCTCCAGATGCGACGCTTGGCATTCAGGCCATAGAGTTCAATCTTGGTTTCATCAGACCAGAGAATCTTGTTTCTCATGGTCTGAGAGTCTTTAGGTGCCTTTTGGCAAACTCCAAGCTGGCTGCCATGTGCCTTTTACTGAGGAGGGGCTTCCGTCTGATTGGTGGAGTGCTGCAGAGATGGTTGTCCTTCTGGAAGGTTTTCCCATCGCTAGAGAGGAATTCTGGAGCTCTGTCAGAGACCATCAGGTTCTTGGTCACCTCCCTGACCAAGGCCTATCTCCCCCGATTGCTCAGTTTGGCCGGGTGGAAAGCACTAGGAAGAGTGTTTGTGGTTCCAAACTTCTTCCATTTCAGAATGATGGCCACTGTGTTCTTGGGGACTTCAATGCTGCAGCAATGTTTTGGTACCCTTCCCAAGATCTGTGCCTCGACACAATCCTCTCGCGGAGCTCTACGGACGATTCCTTTGAACTTTGAGGTTTTTGCTCTGACATGCACTGTCAAATGCGGGACCTTATTTAGACAGGTGTGTGCCTTTCCAAATCATGTCCAATCAATTGCATTTACCACAGGTGGAATCCAATCAANACTTATGGAGATTTCACAACCAAAAGGTTAAAGAATACTCATTTTACTCCCCTGTCCATAACAGTTATTCTAGAATTGACTTATTTCTTATTCCTGCAGCCAAGGGAAGTTTAACTACGGGGTGCAAGTACTTACCAAGATGTATATCAGATCATTCTGCCCTGCTGGCTTCAGTACCGGTCAGTAGAGCACAACCACCATCAAGAAGATGGAGATTTGGCACATACTTACTAAATAATCCCACATTTGTAACATTTATGAACACTCATATAGACATATTTGTTAGCGCCAATAACAACTCTGCCTCCCCCCTAATTTTATGGGAAGCTCTCCTTGCATATCTGAGGGGGAAAATCATATCCTTTAGTTCAGGTGCCCGTAAGATGTATAAGGCTCAAGTAGATTCGTTGGAGAATGAAATTAGAGATCTGGAAAATGAACATAGTGTAACATTTGACGACTCAACTCTACAAAAACTAGACTCAAAGCGACTGAAATATAACACCCTGACGACCCATAAAGAGGAAAATGCTCTTAGGAGAACAAAACAAAACTACTACGAACATGGAGATAAAGCAGGAAAGTTGCTTGCTTGGCAGATAAGACGAGAGGATGCTAGTAGAGTTATTAGCTCTATTAAGCTACCCAATAACTCAGTTGTTCACAGTCCTGAGGAAATTAATCTAGTCTTCAGGGAGTTTTATGAAACATTGTACAAGTCTGAAGGGGATGCCCCTGCCACAATGCATGAGTTTTTGAACAAACTCAACTTACAAACTTTAACTGATGAGGATAGAGAGCACTTGGAGAAAGAGATTACATCAGAGGAAATTAGGGAATCCATTTTCAACACTGCTGGGGGAAAATCACCAGGGTTAGACGGATTCCCTATTGAATTCTATCGATCCTTTTTACCCAAACTAATTGAGCCTCTTTGCAGTATGTTTAATTATGCCATAGAGTCAGAAAAGCTCCCAGACACACTTGAACAGGCACTGATCACAGTTTTGTTAAAACCTGGGAANTCTGTAGTGGCGGCTTCATTAGATGCGGAAAAAGCTTTTGACCGCATAGAATGGAACTACCTGTTTGAAGTTTTACAGAGGATGAATATTGGACCTAAGTATGTTGGTCTGATTAGACTACTGTACAAATGTCCGGTAGCTCAGATCCTGACCAATGGAAACATTTCCTCACAGTTCTCCCTATCACGTGGCACAAGACAGGGTTGTCCCGTTAGTCCGCTCCTTTTTTCTTTGGCCATCGAGCCACTGGCAGAAGCTTTTAGGTCTCATCCATCCATCCATGGTGTTCGTATAGGTGGGCCAGTGACATTTTACTTTACCTCACTAAACCAGAAATTTCACTCCGAACATTGGTTGACATCCTGAAAGAATATGGGACCTTAAAATAAACCTATCGAAGAGTATAATTATGCCTTTTAACAGGGCAGCTATGGAAACCACAGAAAATGACATACCTTGGATTGCAAATTCCTTCTGAAATTACTAAGACATATCAACTGAACTATACTCCACTTCTCAAAAAGGTTGGGGAAGAATTGGATAGATGGCGGGATTTACCAATTTCTCTTATTGGGCAGGTCAATTGTGTAAAGATGAATATATTACCAAAATTCTTGTACCTTTTTCAAACCTTGCCCTTTCCTATTCCCAAAGTTCTTTTCAAACAACTTAATCGGAAGGTTTCTTCATTTCTGTGGAAAGGGAAACCCCCCAGAGTGAAACTCTCAACTTTATGCAAACCATACTCAGAAGGAGGACTTACTCTACCTGACTTCCAGCTGTATTACTGGCCATCTCAGTTAAAGGCTGTGTGGGTATGGCAAGATACAACAAGTTCACCCTCTTGGAGACAGATAGAGGAGTGTCTGACCCCTGCTACATTGGCATCTATACCTTATATTAGCCCACCTAAGGCTTTGCTAGGTCTCATAAACAACCCTTTCATTAAAAACACTTTAAATATATGGATTGAAGTCTGTAAACAAACAGAAGGGCTTAAATCTAAATTTTTGCTTGAACATGCACTGTCTATATAAGGTCCCACATTTGACAGTGCATGTTCGAGCAAAAACCAAGCCATGAGGTCTAAGAAATTGTCCGTAGAGCTCCGAGACAGGATTGTGTCGGGGCAGAGATAGGGTGAAGGGTAGCAACACATTTCTGCAGCACTGAAGGTCCCCAAGAACACAGTGGCATCCATCATTCTTAAATGGAAGAAGTTTGGAACACCAAGACTCTTCCCCAGAGCTGGCCACCTGGCCAAACTGAGGAATCGGGGAGAAGGGCCTTGGTCAGGGAGGAGAACAAGAACCCAATGGTCACTCTGACAGAGCTCCAGAGTTCTTCTGTGGAGATGGGAGACCCTTCCAGAAGGACAACCATCTCTGCAGCACTCCACCAATCAGGCCTTTATAGTAGAGTGGCCAGACGGAAGCCACTCTTCAGTAAAAGGCATATGACAGCCCGCTTGGAGTTTGACAAAAGGCACCTAAAGAACTCTCAGACCATGAGAATCAAGATTCTCTGGTCTGATGAAACCAAGATGGAACTATTTGGCCTGAATGCCAAGCGTCACGTCAGGAGGAAACCTGGCACCATCCCTACGCTGGAGCATGGTGGTGGCAGCATCATGCTGTGGGGATGTTTTTCAGCGGCAGGGACTGGGAGACTAGTCAGGATCGAGGGAAAGATGAGTGGAGCAAAGTACAGAGAGATCATTGATGAAAATCTGTTCCAGAGTGCTCAGGACCTGAGAGTGGGGCGAAGGTTCACCTTCCAACAGGGCAACAACTCTAAGCACGCAGCTAAGACAATGCAGGAGTGGCTTCGGGCTCTGAATGTCCTTCAGTGGCCCAGCCAGATCCCGGACTTGAACCTGATCGAACATCTCTGGAGAGACCTGAAAATAGCTGTGCAGCAACGCTCCCATCCAACCTGACAGAGCTCGAGAGGATCTGTAGAGAAGAATGGGAGAAACTCCCCAAATACAGGTGTCAAGCTTGTAGCGTCATACCCAAGAAGACTCGAGGCTATAATTGCTGCCAAAGGTGCTTCAACAAAGTACTGAGTAAAGGGTCTGAATACTTATGTAAATGTGATATTTCAAATGTATTTGAATACATTTGCAAAAAAACAAACAATAAAAGTAACTATTTTTGCTTTGTCATTGTGGGGTATCCATTTTAGAATAAAGCTGTAACCTAACAAAATGTGAAAAAGTCAAGGGGTCTGAATACTTTCCGAATGCACTGTATATATTTCCACACTATGAGGTTGGAATAATATTGTGAAAATTATGATAATGTCCTATTAATGTAAGAGCTGTTTGAAAAGACCATCTGAAATGTCAGACTGTTTTGGTGGGATGGAGTTGTGGCCTGCCTGGTGACATCACCAGGAGGTAAATTAGTTAATAGATCAATAAGAAAGAGATAACGGATAGTTTTCAGTTTTCCCTTCCCCAGACCACTCCCAGACAGTCCTTGCAAAATTCTTGCTTGAGAAATTGCTCTTTACTAAGATGCAATTTTTTGTTGTTGTTGACCATTTTGATTGAAAACAATCAGGGTACTTAATTGTTACCCAGAAATAATTTGATATTGGACCTTTAAGCATTGGACCTTTAAGCTCTGACTGTAGGACCCTTTCCTTAGATTTGCAGATGAGGTAAATGAGGTAATGTAAAGCTAGAGGATTGAACATGGTAGCCAATGCTGCCTGGTTGCCAGGCAACTGCTGTTGGTGGATTATGAAATAAGGGGAACCTGCAGAGACCAGTCATTTGGCTGTGGCCGTAATATAGGGTTGTATGTTGTGATGAAGGAAAAGCCAGTGGAGGGCGAAAGAGGGAGGGTGGGAGGAGAGAGAGAAAAGGGCAGCAAATAAGGAAGAGGAGAGGAGATGTGGCCAAAGACAGGTCCCCTGACTAAAGGTTAATTGAATTTGGTCTGAGGCATGTTCCGTAGCTGGCAGTGTCATTGTTGTCTAGTCTTTTCCCATCTTGGTGTTTTAGCACAGTATTTGTCCTAGCCCTCTACACTCTCCCATGCATGATGAGGAAGTTGATAAAGTGAAACTAATCTAACAGTCGATACATCCAATTGTGTTTCATTGATTAGTACTAAAAGTCACAAAGGATTTAGAATTATCAAAATTAGCTTGCAAGGAAGGAATTGAGATTGGACATATTTCACGTAGCTATTTTTTTATTCTATAAAATGTTTTCAGTCCTGTACCTATAAGTCTTTATTACAATGTTACAATCTGATCCCATCTGATCTAATTTTTCTTCTTGTTCGGCAGCTAACAACCATGGAGACAGCCCTTTCCACCCCCCATAATATCCAGATCTGTGAGGTGACCTGCGACTCCTTCCGCATCGCCTGGGACATGACCCCTGAGGATACTGCCAAGGCCACACACTTCTTCATCGACCTCAGCCGCAAGGAGGGCGGGGATCCCAACCGCTTCAAGCACAGGGTCTGTCTGACAGACTGTCACTGCTTTTCTCCCTCATAAAACCTCCCCAGGCCCCCCCGTCCTTCCCCTTTAACTCAATGACCATTACCATCATGACTCTGACTCCCACTGTCTAGAGCCATGTTTTTTACTTCATTCCATCCTGTTCTCCAATAATAGACATTTCACTACAACATGTGATGTGATATGTTTTGATATAACCTGAGATGGCCTTGCATGAGACAGTGTCTATGCAGACCAATAGTTTTATAGATATTGTGTAGTTTAGCACATAAATGTGTCTTGACTTCCGCCGAAGTCGGTTCCTCTCCTTGTTCGGGCGACGTTCGGCGTTCGACGTCACCGGTCTTCTAGCCATCGCCGATCCACTTTTCATTTTCCATTTGTTTTGTCTTGTTTTCCATCACACCTGGTTTTACTTTGCCCTCATTACTGTTGTTTATTTAACCCTCTGGTTCCCCCATGTCTGTGTGGGGAATTGTTTGTTGGAATGCCGGTTTACGCCGGGTTTGTATGTTTTTCACCCGTGCTTTGTGGCAGCCGGTTTTGCACGTGTATTTTGTACTTTGTGCTGCCTTACTTGGTTTTGGGCATTTGTTTTGTGATGCGGTTGCGTTCTGTATTTAACATTGCCTGAGTAAAGTACTTAGTCCACTCATCTCTGCTCTCCTGCGCCTGACTTACCTACACCAGCTACACCCACCGCATGACAAAATGTCTGGCACTGCACTGCAGCAGTTACAACCCAGAGATCAGTGGTAGTGCTGTTTCAGTAACTTCCAGTACACGAGAATTAGAATTGTGTGCTGCAAACAGCTTCAGGCAAGCGGCTCATTGTCACATTTCTTTCCTCTTCAATGGCTAAAAACTGACAAAGCCTAAAAACTGCAGCTCTGTTCTCTTCGCTATGAACTGTGATTTTATTCCAGACCAATTGCTGAACTGAACTACTCTACACTACCCATAATTTCTTCCTTTTATTTTCTCAACATCATGTTGGGGGTTAAGAAAATATAGGCTTAGCTAATTGCAATCATTATATAAAATACAAGAATGATTGAAATAGAAAATGAAGTGACCGTTATTTATAATGGGATCCTTCCTAACAGACAGAAATTATGCATTGCAGCAGATTCAATTGCCTTACTGTTGGAAGGACCTAGGGCTATTATTTGAGGTCATCTCTTATCTTGTGACAGAGGGGGAATTTGAATGATTGAAATGAAAGATGTCATGCTCAGTCATCCCTAATGGGTACTTCTGAGCTTTACTTACCTCTACTCTATCCACACGTTAGATACTTGATTACCTACTTTGGTAAGGTTCTCTATTTAATGTAATTTCTATCTCATAAGTCCTTTCCCTAATTAACACATTCAAGTCAGCAATGCAAGGTATTTATTTTTCTTCATTTCTGATCAGTTAGTGTCTTGGAATTGTTCTGTGCTGAATATATTTTCGTCTTATTCTCCCCTCAGCCTTCACAAAAGCTCCTGACTTCTGTTGTCCAGAGCTGTGCTGAGTACTTGATTGGAAGCGTGTTTCTATCACTCAGGAATCAAAGAGACACAAACAAATTTGCACCAGGGTGGTTGCCATGGATATGTGGCTTCTCTGAGCTTGTTGCATCTTAGAGCCCCTGGCCAAAACAAAGCCACTAATTTGGTTATCAAATCAAATTTTATTTGTCACATACACATGGTTCGCAGATGTTAATGCGAGTGTAGCGAAATGCTTGTGCTTCTAGTTCCGACCATGCAGTAGTATCTAACAAGTAATCGAACAATTTCACAACAACTACCTTATACACACAGTGTAAAGGAATGAATATGAGTATGTACATATAAATATATGGATGAGCGATAGCTGACCGGCATAGGTTAGATGCAGTAGATGGTATATAGTACAGTATATACATGTGAGATGAGTAGTGTAGGATATGTAAACATTATATAAATGGCATCGTTTAAAGTGGCTAGTGATACATTTATTACATCCACTTTTTAATTATTAAAGTGGCTAGAGATTTGAGTCTAAGGCCGAACGGCATAGGCAAGATTCAGTAGATGGTATAGAGTACAGTGTATACATTTGATATGAGTAATGTCGGATATGTAAACATTATATACAAAATTGTTTAAAGAGGCTAGTGATACATTTGTTACATCCAATTTTCTATTATTTAAAGTGGCTAGAGATTTAAGTCAGTATGTTGGCAGCCGACACTCAATGTTAGTGGTGGCTGTTTAACAGTCTGATGGCCTTGAGATAGAAGCTGTTTTTCAGTGCATCTCTTTGATGCACCTGTACTGACCTCGCCTTCTGGATGATAGCGGGGTGAACAGGCAGTGGCTCGGGTGGTTGTTGTCCTTGATGATCTTTTTGGCCTTCCTGTGACATTGGGTGGTGTTGGTGTCCTGGAGGGCAGGTAGTTTACCCCCGGTGATACGTTGTGCAGTCCTCACTACCCTCTGGAGAGCCTTACGGTTGTGGGCGGAGCAGTTGCAGTACCAGGTGGTGATACAGCCCGACAGGATGCTCTCGATTGTGCATCTGTAGAAGTTTGTGAGTGTTTTTGGTGACAAGACAAATTTCTTCAGCCTCCTGAGGTTGAAGAGGCGCTGTTGCGCCTTCTTCACCACGCTGTCTGTGTGGGTGGACCATTTCAGCTTGTCCACTACTGTCCCGTCGATGTGGATAGGGGGGTGCTCCCTCTGCTGTTTCCTGAAGTCCACGATCATCTCCTTAGTTTTGTTGACGTTGAGTGAGAGGTTATTTTCCTGACACCACACTCTGAGGGCCCTCACCTCCTAATCAAGTACAAGCCTACCACTGTAGTGTCGTCAGCAAACTTGATGATTGAGTTGGAGGCGTGCTTGGCCACGCAGTCATGGGTGAACAGGGAGTATAGGAGAGGGCTGAGAACGCACCCTTGTGGGGCCCCAGTGTTGAGGATCAGCGGGGTGGAGATGTTGTTTCCTACCCTCACCACCTGGGGCCGTCCCGTCAGGAAGTCCAGGACCCAGTTGCACAGGGCTGGGTCGAGACCTAGGGTCTCGAGCTTAATGATGAGTTTGGAGGGTACTATGGTGTTAAATGCTGAGCTGTAGTCGATGAACAGCATTCTTACATAGGTATTCCTCTTGTCCAGATGGGTTAGGGCAGTGTGCAGTGTGATTGCGATTGCGTCGTCTGTGGACCTATTGGGANGGTAAGCAAATTGGAGTGGGTCTAGGGTGTCTGGTAGGATGGAGGTGATATGATCCTTGACTAGTCTCTCAAAGCACTTCATGATGACAGAAGTGAGTGCTACGGGGCAATAGTCACTTAGCTCAGTTACCTTAGCTTTCTTGGGAACAGGAACAATGGTGGCCCTCTTGAAGCATGTGGGAACAGCAGACTGGGATAAGGATTGATTAAATATGTCCTTAAACACACCAGCCAGCTAGTCTGTGCATGCTCTGAGGACACGGCCAGGGATGCCATCTGGGCCGGCAGCCTTGCGAGGGTTAACACATTTAAATGTTTTACTCACGTTGGCTGTGGTGAAGGTGAGCCCGCAGGTTTTGGTAGCGGGCTGTGTCAGTGGCACTGTATTGTCCTCAAAGCGAGCAAAGAAGTTGTTTAGTTTGTCTGGGAGCAGGACATCGTGGTCCGCGACGGGGCTGGTTTTCTTTTTGTAGTCCGTGACTGACTGTAGACCCAGCCACATTCCTCTCGTGTCTGAGCCGTTGAATTGTGACTCTACTTTGTCTCTATACTGACGCTTAGCTAGTTTGATTGCCTTGCGGAAGGAATAGCTACACTGTTTGTATTCAGTCATGTTTCCGGTCGCCTTACCCTGGTTAAAAGCAGTGGTTCACGCTTTCAGTTTTGCGTGAATGCTGCCATCAATCCACGGTTTCTGGTTGGGGGAAGGTTTTAATAGTTGCTGTGGGTACAACATCACCAATGCACTTGCTAATAAATGTTGAACAGACCTGAGCACGGGCGTTTCCTGTTTTAGTTTCTGTCTGTAGGCTGGGAGCAACAAAATGGAGTCATGGTCAGACTTGCCGAAAGGAGGGCGGAGAATGGCCTTGTATGCATCACGGAAGTTGGAATAACAATGATCAAGGGTTTTACCAGCCCGGGTCGCACATTCGATATGCTGATAAAATTTAGGGAGCCTTGTTTTCAGATTAGCCTGTAATGTTGGTAAGTTGACGTTGCTCTTATATCCAATAATTCCTCCCGGCTGTATGTAAGACAACTTAAGATTTCCCGGGGTAACAATGTAAAAAGTAATCCATAAAAAAACTAAATACTGTATAGCTTCCTGAGAACGTGAAGCGAGGCTGCCATCTCTGTCGGGGCGCCGGAAGTTCGATATACAGCAGCTTAGCTAGACCAGTTTGTACCACAATATGTTGCAGAAATGTAAAATTCACGAGTATGATTACATAATAAGCATTTAGAAACTACCGGAAATTGCCTTTTTAACAATGAATTGCTGTATTCTAGTAATTCAACTAATGAGTCACTTGAATTAACATGTATCCATGTTTCACCCATCAGGATGTGCCCACCAAACTGGTGGCCAAGGCGGTGCCCTTACCCATGGCAGTGAGAGGCCATTGGTTCCTGAGCCCGCGGACAGAGTACTGTGTTGCTGTGCAGACAGCAGTAAGACAAGCAGATGGAGAGTACCTGGTGTCTGAATGGAGCAGGGTGGTCGAGTTCTGCACAGGGGGTATGTCTGCCAGATCCCTACATTTGTTTAAGTTACGTTTATTTGTTTTTAAACTGGCTTTGAGATTGTACTTGGCATGAAAAGCACTATATAAAATAAATATATTATTATTTTTATAGAAGTACAACGGGCTCTAGCCTTTAAGCAAGATTTAGTTGGAGGGCACCCCACCTCGCGGCAAAACATTTTACTGGCCCCCCTCTTGATGGTGAAGAGAAAAAACTCTGTTTTTAAATTTCCTGCAATTCTACACGTTTTGCCATGGGGCGAAGAGAGAACTTTTGCTAATTTAAAGTAATGACTTTTGACATGTTTATCCAGCAGCACACCACCCTACATCCCACTGCTGGATTGCTTCTGAAGCTAAGCAGGGTTGGTCCTGGATGGGAGACCAGATACTGCTGGAATTGATGTTCAAGGGCCAGTAGGAGGCACTCTATCCCAATGCCCCAGGGCAATGATTGGGGACATTGCCTTGTGTAGGGTGCCGTCTTTTCAATAAGACGTTAAACAGGTGTCTTGACTCTCTGTGGTCACTAAAGATCCCATGGCACTTATTGTAGACTAGGGGTGTTAACCTCTGTGTCCTGGCTAAATTCCCAATGTGTCCCTCATACCATCATGGTCACCTAATCATCCCCAGCATCCAATTGGCTCATTCATCTCCCCTCCTCTGCCCTGTAACTATTCCCCAAGTCGTTGCTGTAAATGAGAATGTGTTCTGTCAACTTACCTGGTAAAATAAGGGCTAAACAAATAAAAATATGATGCGAGTGAGAATGACTAACAAAATCAATGGGGGCCCCCTGGAGGTCAGGGCCTGTGGGCACATGCACTGTGTGACTAGTTGGTATTTTGCCATGATTAAGTTTAGATAGCTGGCTAGACTAACTACAAGTAAAAAAATTGTTAGCTGACATGGCTAATTGAGTGACTATCAGTGACTGACATAACAAGAGAAAAACTGCTGATGCACAACCAAATTTAGAAAATGCACATGGTGTATTCTACTATTCTTACTCTCAATAGTAAGTTGAAACCCCGACTGAGTTCCATATACACTACCATTCAAAAGTTTGGGGTCACTTAGAAATGTCCTTGTTTTTGAAAGAAAAGCAAAAAATGTTGTCCGTTAAAATAACATCAAATTGATCAGAAATACAGTGTAGACATTGTTAATGTTGTAAATAACTATTGTAGCTGGAAACAGCAGATTTTTACTGGAATATCTACATAGGCGTACAGAGGCCCATTATCAGCAACCATCACTCCTGTGTTCCAATGGCATGTTGTGTTAGCTAATCCAAGTTTATAATTTAAAAGGCTAATTTATCATTAGAAAACCCTTTTGCAATTATGTTAGCACAGCTGAAAACTGTTGTTCTGATTAAAGAAGCAATTAAATTGGCCTTCTTTAGACTAGTTGAGTATCTGGGGCATCAGCATTTGTGGGTTCGATTACAGGCTCAAAATGGCCAGAAACAAAGAACTTTCATCTGAAACTCGTCAGTCTATTCTTGTTCTGAGAAATGAAGGCTATTCCATGCGAGAAATTGCCAAGAAACTGAAGATCTGGTACAACGCTGTGTACTACTCCCTTCACAGAACAGCGCAAACTGGCTCTAACCAGAATAGAAAGAGGAGTGGGAGGCCCCGGTGCACAACTGAGCAAGAGGACAAGTACATTATAGTGTCTAGTTTGAGAAACAGATGCCTCACAAGTCCTCAATTGGCAGCTTCATTAAATAGTACCCGCAAAACACCAGTCTCAACGTCAACAGTGAAAAGGCGACTCCGGGATGCTGGGCATCTAGGCAGAGTTGCAAAGAAAAAAACATATCTCAGACTGGCCAATAAAAAGAAAATATTAAGATGGGCAAAAGAACACAGACACCGGACAGAGGAACTCTGCCTAGATGGCCAGCATCCCTAGGTCGCCTCTACACTGTTGACGCTGAGATTGGTGTTTTGTGGGTACTATTTAATAAAGCTGCCAGTTGAGGACTTGTGAGGCATCTGTGTATACTGGCAGCTGGTTGAGAGAATGCCAAGAGTGTACAAAGCTGTCATCAAGGCAAAGGGTGGCTACTTTGAAGAATCTCAAATATTAAATATATTTTGATTTGTTTAACACTTTTTTGGTTACTACATGATTCCAAATGTGTTATTCTACAATGTAAAAAAAACCTTGAATGAGTAGGTGTGTCCAAACTGTGTATGTATATATATATATATATATATATATATATATATATACAGTATTTACACACACACAATATAACCCTCTCTAGAGTATAGATTCAATTGAATATGCCTTAAAAAATTATTTGAACCAGGAACTTCGTAACTGACAGTTGTTGTATGACACAGATTATGCCATGGACCACCTCAAACAGCTCCTTGGCAAAGCAAAGGGTTCTGCTGGAAGATTGCTAAAGTTCTCTGTATTCTATCGCAACCAGCACCCTGAGTATTTTCAATGTGTCAGGTCAGTGCCACACGATTCTCTGTAAATACACACAGGTATATATTGATGTGTTGTGAAGTTCAATAACAAAACTAACAAATGTTTCTCCTCTTCTGTTAGAACTGAGTGTGGGGGGCTGATGCGCCCAGCCATGAAAGACAATAGTGGAAGCCATGGCTCTCCTATCAACAGCAAACTGCAGGGAGTCTTCCTCAGCTGCAACACTGAGTTTGACACAGGTCTTCCTCCAAACGACTCCCCCTACGGCCCCCTGCGTTTCCAGATCCCGGCTGGGAACCTGCTGAAACGCAACACTAATCTTTACTTTGCTGACTTCTACTGTATGTACACAGCCTATCACTATGTGGTGTTGGTGCTGGCACCTGCTGGCTCAGAGGGGGATAACTTCTGCTGTAGCAGTCTCCCCCTGCTGGACCTGACTGCCAACCCCTTCCTGACATACATCCCCCCCCAGAGGCAAGGGGAAGAGTCCTTGTTCTGCCACGCCAGTGATGTCATCCTGGAGGTGCTGTACACAGAGCCGATACATCTGGAGCAGGGCAGTGTGGTGAAGATCTGTGGCCACCACCAGATGAGCCAGACCACAGCCAACGCCAAGAAGGACCCCAGCTGCAAGGTGTGCAACATCAGTGTGGGCCGCTGAGAGAACGGGCTTGACTGACAGGCTTTAGAGAACAGTGAGGATGTGTGTCGGCATAGCTGCAGAAGTAGAGAAATGGGCAGAGCGATTTCATCTATCTCGTAGTGTATGGTAAAGTAACACAACTGGGACAGCCCATCTCTTGGGGTATGTGCATGCTGGCTGCCCCATCCCTCTCTGTCGCTACTAGTATTCCAAATCTCCAAAATCATCAATCATCATGTGGACCAAAATAAAGGCACTATAGATTATGGGCTTACAGTTTGATACAGAGGACCATATGTTTGAGCTCCTCCATTGCTAGAGGAAGCTGTGATGTACACACTGTGTAACACTGTATTTGTCAAATAACATTTCGTATGATATACATTTCCATCTTCTCCTTACAGTACCTGTTGGTCTTAGATGATTCCAATATTTCTTGTACTTTAAAACACACTGTCAATTGAATTACTATTTGAAAATGTTCAAACATTGTTATTTAGTCAATGCTTATGATAAGTGAATAATAAAGATTTGAATTGACTGTAGGATGTAATTTGGTCAAAAAGAGAATGCCCCAAACCAATGCCCACAACAGATGTGTCATGATTCCTGTGATCAGACATTGCTAAACCATTTTCAGAGTGACACAATAGCTGTGAATCATGTACAGTGGTGCAAAAAGTACTCAATTCTCAGAGTAAAGATACTTTAATAGAAAATGACTCAAGTAAAAGTGAAAGACCCCAGTAAAATACTACTTGAGTAAAAGTCAAAGTATTTGGTTTAAATATACTGTACTTAAGTAAATGTAGTTGTTAAAATATACTTAAGTATCAAAAGTAATAGTAAGAATAATTAAAAACTCCTTATATTAAGCAAACAGACGGCACAATTTTCTTTATTTTTTACGGATAGCCAGGGTCATACTCCAACACTCAGAAATCATTTAAAAAAAAAGCATTTGTGTTTAGTGAGTCTGCCAGATCAGAGGCATGGGATGACCTGGGATGTTCTCTTGATAAGTGTCAAAGTGTCTGTGTGTAGCATGAAAAGCGGAGTCAGGCGCAGGACAACAGAGATGAATAGTCACGTATCTTTACTCAATAAACTACAAAAATCCAAGTAGTAGAATTACAACACGCTCACAAAAATATACCAACTTTACAATGAACAAACACGCACAAAACCATGGGGGAAACAGAGGGTTAAATAAGGAACATGTAATATTGGGAATAGAAACCAGGTGTGTAATTAATACCCGATGAAGGATAAAGATGAAGGTCAATACAAAAGAACAGTCTTCTACAGATTCCTGATAAATCAATAACATCATGATAATATAATAATTATTCTGTTGTACAGGCCATCTTCTGTTGTTTGGGGATATATTCTGTAGTAAGAAGATCATAAAGGTATAGATGTCAGTTAGAATGACACTATAAAATACAGCAATTAGTCATGGACATTCCGGTTCTAGTATTTGCTAAAATATATATTTTTTTTATAACAAAAACATAATAAGTTTTATGAAGCAGCCTTGGACCTATATATGGTGAGTTAAAAACAAGTATTGTTCTGCTATCAAAACAAAATTGAACAGTAATTGCAACAGTCAATCTAAAAACACTGTAATTGAAGGTTTATTCAAAAAAGTCCAATCATCCAGTTATTGTTTCTCTCACTCTCACTAACCTAGTTTCAGTAGTGCCTGCCACTATATATCTCTTTAATCATCATGACATCTCATGTATCCAATGTTCCCGACTCTCCTGACAAATGAAATTAATTTCCTTATCATTTTTAGCCAATAGTGATGAGTTTTATGAGTAATTTACAGAACAGTAGCTTGGTTTCCAATTAGTGACAGATTTTCATATGAATATTCTAGAATCCGCATAAAGAAAATATGCACATTTTCCCACCAGTGGTGTGTTTTCACCAAATGGACTTATTGTGGATAAAAATCAGTGTGACAACATAGTGCACACAAAATGTACTTTTTCTCTTAAGTTTTCAAGTACCGACTAAAAATCTAAAGTTCAATGTGTTTCCATCGCATTTTCAACTCTAACGATAGTTTTGTCCCAAAACCTGTTGCGTTAAATAACAAATATGTCTACTCTGGTCTTGGCATTTGCGTTCGAGCCAACAATTTGCAGATACTGTGTGGGTAGGCTAGTGTACATGAGATTATTATCGAAAAGAACGAGAATATTTTTATTTGTCAAATGCAGTCAAACATCCATGTCACCAGAATAAGACCTTTGATATTTATTGTAAAGGAGTATCAAGACCACTGTGCACTTCCACCACCCTGTGAAGTTCATCCTCATTTATTTCATCCATAGCCTAATAAACTGCATGGTTTCCCAAGTTGTAGTGGGAAGACCACACACCATATCAAATCAAATACAATTTTATTTGTCACATGTGCCGAATACAACTGGTGTAGACCTTACTGTGAAATGCTTACTTACAATCCCTTAACCAACAATGCAGTTTTAAGAAAAACAAGTGTTAAGTAAAAAATGTATAAGATTTTTTTTTTAAATTAAAGTAACAAATAATTAAAGAGCAGCAGTAAAATAACAGTAGCGAGTCTATATACAGGGGGTACCGGTACAGAGTCAATGTAGCAGCTTAGCATCTGCTTCATCTGACCACTTTTTTTATTGAAAGAGTCACTGGTGCTTCCTGCTTTAGTTTTTGCTTGTAAGCAGGAAACAGGAGGATAGAATTATGGTCAGATTTGCCAAATGGAGGGCAAGGGAGAGCTTTGTACACGTCTCTGTGTGTGGAGTAAAGGTGGTCTAGAGTTTTTTTCCCTCTGGTTGCACTTTTAACATACTGGTAGAAATTAGGTAAATAGATGTAAGTTTCCCTGCATTAAAGTCCCCAGCCACTAGGACCGCCGCCTCTGGATGAGCGTTTTCCTGTTTGCATATGGTCGTATACAACTCAATGAGTGTGGTCTTAGTGTCAGCATCGGTTTGTGATGGTAAATAGAAAGCTACGAAGAACATAGATGTAAACTCTCTTGGTAAATAGTGTGGTCTACAGTTTATCACGAGATACTCTACCTCAGGCGAGCAAAACCTTGAGACTCATTAGATTTCGTGCAACAGCTGTTGTTTACAAATGTACATAAACTGCCACCCCTTGTCTTACCAGAGGTGGCTGTTCTATCCTGCCGAAAAAGCATAAAAACCGCCAGCTGTATGTTATTAATGACTTCATTCAGCCACGACTCGGTGAAACAAAAGATATTAGTTTTTAATGTCCCGTTGGTAGTATATACGTGATCCTAGTTCATCTATTTTATTATTCAATGATTGTACATTGGCTAATAGGATCGATGGTAAAGGCAGATTACCCACTTGCTGTCGGATCCTTACAAGGCACCCGACCTGATATCTCCGTCTCTTTCTCTTGCGAATGACAGGGATGAGGGCCTTGTCGGGTGTCTGAAGTAAATCCTTTGCATCCGACTCGTTAAAGAAACAATATTCTTTCGGTACGAGGTGAGTAATCGCTGTCCTGATATCTAGAGGCTCGTTTCGGTCATAAGAGACGGTGGCAGCAACATTATGTACAAAATAAGTTACAAATAACGCAAAAAAACACACACAATTGCACAATTGGTTAGCGGACCGTAAAAACGGCAGCCATCTCCTCCGGCGCCATTATCATTATTATCATCATTATCATCGCGTGACTCCAAGTTTACTTCGATATGATGGATATTATATCAATATTTCCACCACCATTTCTCGCATAATCAATTTT
Organism: Hucho hucho; assembly: GCA_003317085.1. Taxonomy (NCBI): domain Eukaryota; kingdom Metazoa; phylum Chordata; class Actinopteri; order Salmoniformes; family Salmonidae; genus Hucho; species Hucho hucho. The sequence goes on along the minus strand of QNTS01004360.1, from coordinate 66,640 downwards.
ACCTACACAAAAGGACCCCGCCATGTCAAATTAACAAATTATCTGTCTGCATTTTTTTTTTTATTACCGAAACTTTCTGTTTCCATCACAGCTGTCAGGATTTTTAAAAATGTACGGTAGGACTTTACTGGCATAAAAACTGTCGATAGAAACGTGATTAGGAGCTAGGTATCCATCCAATTGGCGACCCATTTTCATGCAAATAATCAAAAATACGCATGGAAACAATATTCGCATGTTTCCATGTTCCATGTTTCCATCAAATTTACTTGTTGCAGATAAAAGGCTATGCATGACGATGTACCTTTTGCTGTTAAATTACCACGAATAAAAAAATACAAGTTAAATGGGTTTCCATTGCATTTTCAACTCTGATGGTTTTCTCACACAAAAGATTGCGTTATATACAGTGCATGTGGAAAGTATTCAGACCACTTGACTTTTTCCACATTTTGTTGCATTACAGCCTTATTCTAAAATGGATAAAATAAGATAAATGGCTCAATCTACACACAATACCCCATAATGAATGACATTTATTAAAAATAAAAAACAGAGCTTTTTACATACGTATTCAGACCCTTTGCTATGAGACTTGAAATTGAGCTCAGGTGCATCATGTTTCCATTGATCATCCTTGAGAGGTTTCAACAACTTGATTGGAGTCCACCTGTGGTAAATTGATTGGACATGATTTGGAAAGGCACACACCTGTCTATATAAGGTCCCACAGTTAACAGAGCATGTCAGAGCAAAAACCAAGCCATGAGGTCTTCTGTGGAGATGGGAGACCCTTCCAGAAGGACAACCATCTCTGCAGCACTTCACCAATCAGGCCTTTAAGGTAGAGTGGCCAGACAGAAGCCACTCCTTACTGAAAGGCACATGACAGCCCGCTTGAAGTTTGCCAAAAGTCACCTAAAGACTCTCAGACCATGAGAAACAAGATTCTCTGGTCTGATGTAACCAAGATTGAACACTTTGGCCTGAATGCCAAGCGTCACATCTGGAGGAAACCTGGCACAATTCCTACGGCAAAGCATGGTGGTGGCAACATCATGCTGGGGGGATATTTTTCATTGGGCAGGGACTGGGAGACTAGTCAGGATCGAGGCAAAGATGAACAGAGCAAAGTACAGAGAGATCCTTAATGAAAACCTGCTCCAGAGAGACAACTAACCTAAGCACACAGCCAAGACAACACAGGAGTGGCTTCGGGACAAGTCTCTGAATGTCCTTGAGTTGCCCAGCTAGAGCCCGGACTTGAACCCGATTGAACATCTCTGAGAGACCTGAAAATAGCTGTGCAGCAACGCTCCCAATCCAACCTGACAGAGCTTGAGAAGATCTGCAGAGAAGAATGGGGGAAACTCCCCAAAAACAGGTGTGCCAAGCTTGTAGCGTCATACCCAAGAAGACTCGAGGCTGTAATCGCTGTCGAAGGTGCTTCAACAAAGTACTTAGTAAAGGGTGTTAATACTTAAGTAAATTTGATATTTCTGTGTACATTTTTTTAATAAAAAAATTACAAACCTGTTTTTGCTTTGTCATTATAGGGTATTGTCACGAACCGGTTCGAAGCTCGTAACAAAAAGGGAGACAACATTGAGTTAAGGAACAACAAAAATATATTTAATAACTGAAGTAACCTATATACAATAAACAACGGTGTATGTAGTCAGTAGTGTAAGTGAGTGGTTGCGTGCATAGATGTGATAATGAGGGGTGTTGAAAGATCCCAAAACAAACAATACGGCCACAAAAATGCCACAACCAAAATCCAACAGTGTGTCTGCATGGAGAGAGTCTCCTCAATGGATGGGGAAGAGGTGTATTTATCCCCCGGACACACCTGGGTCCAGGTGTGTCCCATTTTGCTGACGACCCTCCCGGCTCCACCCACCGACATCCTAATAAGGAAAACAAGAGCAAGGAGTAAGAATTCGGCAGACAGAGTGGGAAGGTCGTCACAGTATTGTGTGTAGATAGATGAGGATAAAAAATGATTTAATCCATTATAGAATAAGGCTGTAACGTAACAAAATGTGGAAAAATTCAAGGGGTCTGAATACTTTCCGAAGGCACTGTATAGAGAGTTTATACAACGGGTGTGTCTAATTCTGAATGCTGATTGGTTAAAACCACATTCCAGCTGGTGTCTATTCTACAAGTTACCAACGGCCCAAATCTATGACGTTAAAATGCCTATATACTCTGTTCCATCTGACTGTGCAATCCAATGTCTCATCAGCCCAGCCAGGCAATTTATAAACTTGATCTCTACTATTAAAAGAAAATAGACATTGTCTCCCATTTCCTTTAGACTAACATTTCGTTTTCAACAGCGGAGATTTGTATAAACCTTGCTGTCAGCCAGTCGAAATGGTAATGAATCAGCTGGCATCATTTTTATGGATATATACAAAGAAATGTCAATTAAAAAAAGAAAAGGTAAAACAAAACTAAGTACAGGATTTTTAAGTCTTGAGACAATTAAGACTATGTGTGCCATTCAGAAGATGAATGGGAAAGACAAAATATTTAAGTGCCTTTGAACGGGGTATGGTAGCAGGTGCCAGGCACACCGGGGGGGGGGGGCATCTCAATGTTTGGAAGGTGTTCCTAATGTTTGGTATACTCAGTGTACAGTATATACGCAACTGCACAGGTCAGGTTTCCAGATGCGATGTTGTGGCATTTACTACACCACGTAGCTAAAATCTGTCTCAAAGACCATGAGCTTACTGATATGTTAGTGTGAGCCCTTCTGTTTCAGCTGTTAAACTTGGTAAGTCAAAAAGAAGCCTACCTATCATTATGATCAAATCATTGTCTTTTAAGGACATAATTCCGGCCACGCCACCCTGGTATGACTTATAGCAGGGTTCCCCAACTGAATTTGGCCTGAGGGTGGTTTTATTTGGCCCCCCAAGTCTTCTGGGAAATTTGTATTGTTGGACACAAGAATGTAAAACCCCCAGGAAATCAGCTCCCAAGTGATTTCAATTTAAGAAATCTGTTACCAAGTATTCCCACGCATAACAGAGAGACGTGATTGTATGCAAATATAAGCAAGGTTTGAAATGATTCTGTTTTAGTCAAACATATCTGTTTGGGCTTCTTGCGGACAATTTGCAGTCTACAAATTATTTGTAATTATGTTTTCCGGCCCCCCGACCATCCTGTCATTAAAAAACGGACCGCGGCTGAATCTAGTTGATGATCCCTGGCTTATAGTATTAAAGTTGAATAGTTCAAATGGTGATGTAATGAAAATATATCCCTTTTGAAATTCTTCAGAAAAAACAAGTGATGCAACACACTACCTTCCTATGAAAACCCCATTCTGTCTATCTCTTCAGAATGTATTGCTTTAGGGACATAATTTCCCCACTAAAACCATCTCACGCACACAGTATTACTCAATGACCTAGTTATTTAGAAGAGGATGAGCTGCAGTTCCCCATACAGTGACGCTGATGCAATTACTACCCTTGGTTGTTTATCTTTTCAATGAGCCATAAAGAACAAACCCTGAGCTGATGACATTGAGTCAACCAGATGTAGCCTAATAACGAGAAGAACCATGACTACTAAAAACTGAGATATTAAACATGACCCATTCTAACTTGCATCACCTTCAGTTCATACTGAATCACAAGCATTTAAGCCCTGCAATATCAGCATTAATGGCAACGTATGATTCAATATTTGTCCTAAATATAATGGGTGAAACTACAGTGCCTTCAGAAAGTATTCACACCCATTGAATTTTTCCATTTTATGTTGTGTTACAGCCTGAATTTAAAATGGATTAAATTGAGCTTTTTGTCACTGGCCTACAAACAATACCCCATAATGTCTAAGTGGAATTATGTTTTTGGACAGTTCTACAAATTATAAATGAAAAGCTTAAATTGAGTCGATAAGTATTCAACCCCTTTGTTATGACAAGCCTAAATACACTGAATAAAAATATAAATGCAACATGCAACAATGTCAAAGATTTTTCTGTTTCAGTTCATGTTAGGAAATCAGTCCATTTAAATAAATTCATTAGGCCCTAATCTATGGATTTGACATGACTGGGAATACAGATATGCATCTGTTGGTCACAGATACCTTTAAAAAAAGGTAGGGCGTGGATCAGAAAACCAGTCAGTATCTGGTGTGACCACCTTTTGCCTCAAGCAGTGCGACACATCTCCTTTGCATAGAGTTGATCAGGCTGTTGATTGTGGCCTGTGGTATGTTGTCCCACTCTTCAATGGCTTTGCGAAGTTGCTGGATATTGGCGGGAAATGGAACACGCTGTCGTACAGGTCGATCCAGAGCATCCCAAACATGCTCAATGGGTTACATGTCTGGTGAGTATGCAGGCCATGGAAGAACTGGGACATTTTCAGCTTTCAGGAATTGTGTACAGATCCTTGAGACATGGGGCCGTGCATTATCATGCTGAAACATGCGGTGATGGAGGCAGATGGCACATTCCTGCAGTCCGCATGCCAATTGCACACTCCCTCAAATTTTGAGACATCTGTTGCATTGTGTTTTGTGACAAAACTGCACATTTTAGAGTGTCCTTTTTATGTAGCCTGCACAAGGTGCAACTGTGTAATGGTCATGCTGTTTAATCAACTTCTTGCTATGCCACACCTGTCAGGTGGATGGATTATCTTGGCAAAGGAGAAATGCTAACTAACAAGGATGTAAACAAATTTGTGCACAACATTTTTAGAGAAATTAGCTTTTTGTGCATATGTAACATTTCTGGGATCTTTTATTTCAGCTCATGAAACCAACACCTTACATGTTGCATTTATATTTTTGTTCAGTCAAAGTTCAGGAGTAAAAGATTACTTATCAAGTCACATAATAAGTTCCATGTGGACTAGTGTTTAACATTATTTTTTTTTGACTACCTCATCTCTGTACCCCCCACACACACACAATTATCTGTAAGGTCCCTTAGTCGAGCAATGAATTTCAAACACAGACTGAACCAGAAAGATAAGGGAGATTTTCCAATGCCCTCACTTAGAAGAGCACCTATTGGTAGATGGATAAAAATAAAAAAAGCACACACTGAATATCCCTTTGAGCATGGTGAAGTTATTAATTACACTTTGGATGGTGTATCAATACACCTAGTCACTACAAAGATACAGGCATCCTTCCTAACTCAGTTGCTGGAGTGGAAGGAAACTGCTCAGGGATTTAACCATGAGGCCCGTAGTCACCATAAAACAGTTTGATGGCTGTGATAGGAGAAAACTGAGGATGGATCAACATTGTAGTTGCTCCATAATACTAACCTAATTGATAGAATGAAAAGAAGGAAGCCTGTACAGAATAACAAAACATGCATCCTGTTTGCAACATGGCACTAAAGTAATACTGCAAAAAATGTGGCAAAGCAAGTAACGTTTTGTCCTGAACACAAAGTGTTATGTTTAGGGCAAATCCAATATGAAACATTACTGAGTACCACTGTCCATATTTTCAAGTATACTGGTGGCTGCATCATGTTATGGATATGCTTGTAATCATTAAGGACAGGATTTTTTTCAGATTTAAAAAGAAACGGAATGGAGCTATGCACAGGCATACTGCTAGAGAAAAGTCTAGTTCAGTCTGCTTTCTACCAGACACTGGGAGATGAATTCACCTTTATTTCAGCAGCACAAAAACCTAAAAAGACAGGGCCAAATCTACACTGAAGTTGCTTACCAAGACAGTGAATGTTCCTGAGTGGCTGACTTACAGTTGACTTAAACTGAGTGTACAAACCATTAAGAACACATTCCTAATATTGAGTTGAACGCCCTTTCCCCCCCAGAACAGCCTCAATTCGTTGGGGCATGGACTCCACAGGGATGCTGGCCCATGCTGACTAAAATGCTTCCCACAGTTGTGCCCGGCTCCTGAAGAGTTGGTAGTCCACAAATAATGTCCATATCACCCTCCTCAATGTACTTCAATCAATGTAGTCAATGTTCAATGAAGGGAGTCAGTGTTCCTCTGGTCATCAGCCATCACAACTGGAGACTAACAACTGCATCTGAACCAAGGACAGAGGCACCTAAAACAGACCAAATAGAGTAGGCCTATTACAGAGAGAGATCTGCAAACATGCTAACATAATATACTGCCTGTTGTGTTGAAGTTCAGTGGCAAATTGCCTCATTGTTGTTGGTAATGCGTTGTTCAAGCAAGCGTTCTAAGAGAGAGTTGGTTAATTGTCAAGAGGTTAATTGTCAAGAGACCATGTTCAGGGCAAAAAGCAAAGGCAAAACATTTAAATGACAGTACAAAGCAGTCTATTATGTAAGATTTAGATTTGAATCATGCACACTCCAACATATTTTAAAAACACAGTATGGATGTGTGTGTGTCATAGATTAGATCTGAGGGAAATCAGTGTGGCCTTTTAGTTGAGTACCTTGACAGTTAAATTAGTTGTACTGCTCCACTTGAAACCAGAGGTGCTATAGTACGATACCGCATCAGATGCTGAGAACCCTCGTCAAGATCCACAACATACTCTCTGAAAGAAAATATTGGACAAAAAATGTCAAATAGCAAAAGACCAGGAATATCAATAAATAACAAAACAATGTCTGTGGAGTAAGCTGGTATATTCTTGCAGACAGTAACATTAAATAGAAAACACATATACAGTGGCTTGCGAAATTATTCACCCCCTTGGCATTTTCCCTATTTTGTTGGCTTACAAACTGGAATTAAAATGGATTTTGGGAGGATTTGTATCATTTGACTTACACAACAAGCCTACCACTTTGAAGATGCAAAATATGTTATTGTGAAACAAACAAGAAATAAGACAAAAAAAACAGAAAAGACTTGAGCATGCATAACTATTCACCCCCCCAAAGTCAATACTTTGTAGAGCCACCTTTTGCACCAATTACAGCTGCAAGTCTCTTGGGGTATGTCTCTATAAGCTTGGCACATCTAGCCACTGGGATTTTTGCCCATTCTTCAAGGCAAAACTGCTCCAGCTCCTTCAAGTTGGATGGATTTCGCTGGTGTACAGCAATTTTTAAGTCATACCACAGATTCTCAGTTGGATTGAGATCTGGGCTTTGACTAGGCCATTCCAAGACATTTAAATGTTTCATTAAACCAGTCTAGTGTTGCTTTAGCAGTATGCTTAGCGTCATTGTCCTGCTGGAAGGTGAACCTCCATCCTAGTCTCAAATCTCTGGAAGACAAACAGGTTTCCCTTAATTTCTGACCAGTTTCCCAGACCCTGCAGATTAAAAAAATCCCCACAGCATGATGCTGCCACCACCATGCTTCACTGTGTGGATGGTGTTCTCAGGGTGATGAGAGGTGTTGGGTTTGTGCCAGACATAGCGCTTTGCAGCTCCTTCAGGGTTATCTTTGGTCTCTTTGTTGCCTCTCTGATTAATGCCCTCCTTGCCTGGTCCGTGAGTTTTGGTGGGCGGCCCTCTCTTGGCAGGTTTGTTGTGGTACCATAATTTTTTAATTTTTAATAATGGCCAAAAAGCTAATTTTTAGTCTCATCTGACCAGAGTACCTTCTTCCATATGTTTGGGGAGTCTCCCACATGCCTTTTGGCAAAGACCAAACGTGTTTGCTTATTTTTTTCTTTAAGCAATGGCTTTTTTCTGGCCACTATTCCGTAAAGCCCAGCTCTGTGGAGTGTACGGCTTAAAGTGGTCCTATGGACAGATATTCCAATCTCTGCTGTGGAGCTTTGCAGCTCCTTCAGGGTTATCTTTGGTCTCTTTGTTGCCTCTCTGATTAATGCCCTCCTTGCCTGGTCCGTGAGTTTTGGTGGGCGGCCCTCTCTTGGCAGGTTTGTTGTGGTACCATATTCTTTCCATTTTTAATAATGGATTTAAAATGGTGCTCCGTTGGATGTTCAAAGTTTCAGATATTTTTTTATAACCCAACCCTGATCTGTACTCCTCCACAACTTTGTCCCTGACCTGTTTGGAGAGCTCCTTGGTCTTCATGGTGCCGCTTCCTTGGTGGTGCCTCTTGCTTAGTGGTGTTGCAGACTCTGGGGCCTTTCAGAACAGGTGTATATTAGCTGAGATCATGTGACAGATGATGTGACACTTAAATAAAGTCCACCTGTGTAGAATCTAACTAGTTATGTGACTTCTGAAGGTAATTGGTTGCACCAGATCTTATTTAGGGGCTCCATAGCAAAGGCGGTGCATGCATGCACCACTTTTCAGTTTTTTAATTTTTTTTAAACAAGTTATTTTTTTTCATTTCACTTCACCAATTTTGACTACTGTGTGTATGTCCATTACATGTAATCCAAATAAAAATCAATTTAAAATGACAGGTTGTAATGCAACAAAATAGGAAAAATGCCAAGGGGATGAATACTTTTGCAAGGCACTGTATACAGGCATATGCTGCCACCTACTGGATATAGAGAATACTGCTTAAATAACATCCAAATCTGTTCTTGAATCTTGATATGTTGTTATCATCAAAATTAGATAGTAGTAAGCCTTTCCAAATAAAAATGAGCTGCTCTCGTGAAGCTGTAGCACCCTTCAATCAGTCCAATGATCATATGTGATACTGTACCTTTGGTCGTCTGTCTCAGGTTCCACCAAGATGTTTTCCTGTCTCGCCCTCACACGCAGGAACACAAAGGAGTCCAGACAGGGCTCTGGCACTGGGTACACATCATTACACAGTTAATCATGTGGCAAGAGAATACAATGCTTCCATCCATGCACATTATGCCACTGATATTTTTTACAAGCCGCCCATCAGAATATTATTTATAGTAAATAATTCCTTGCCAGGCCTCACCTGCTTTTAGCATATCCACTGTCTGTAGATTTGGGGGCATGTGTTTCAGAGCTACAGCCTTCAGATAGGTCTCTGTGTTGGCCAGATATCTGAATGGAAGAGATGGAACACAGCACATACGATAATAATAATGGAAGTAAATAAGACATTCAAACAATGCACAGACTTTCGTCCAGCTACAGTCATTATAGCCGCAAGCGGCAACGTCACCATAACACTCACTCTTTGGCAAAGGCAAACTCCTCTGGAGACAGGAACGAAGTATCTCCCTCCGCTCGAGACTTCTCTTTCTCCAGGACATGAGGGAAAAACTTCTCAATCTACATAGGCAACAAAGGACCAGAGAGAAAGGTGTCAGTCTGAGCATTGATTAATAGAAGATCATCAAACACCATGCTGGGATGTTGTTACCTTTTTGAGGCGAGAGCGGAGGTAGCTGCTGAGGACATAGCGAATCCTGTCGATCTCCATGCGGTGGACACTGGCTTTCATATCACCCTTCCTAACCCGCTGCAGATTGGCCTCCTGTCAACAGAATCACACAAGGTAGAAGTCCTGTTATTGTTACTGGAACCTCAATGCTCAGAGACACAGCTGCTGCACCCCTCAGTTATGCGAGGCACCCCACTACTATTTACCATGTGAGTCAGCTGCTCCATCACACACTCCACCCTCTCTGACTTGTTCTCCAGAAGCTCAGGAGAGAACTTCTCATTCAGCCAAGCCTGGGGACAGGAGCACACACACACACACACACACACACACACACACACACACACACACACACACACACACACTTTATGATAGAGTAGTAGCAGTGACAAGGTCTTTTATTTATTTATTTTTTTACAGGATCTGTGCATTGCAAAACATGTGTGTCTGTCTACAGTATAGTGAACATTGCTAGCTAGCTACCTCTTCCAGTTTCCCAATCAGTTCCGATGGAGTCATCACATCTTCTTGACCGTCATCTCCTCCGCTCATGTCGCTGGCATCATGATCATTAGACAACGCATCCGACATGATTGCTCTTCAGCGGACTTGCTTAGTCTACAATAATTATTCAACGGCTGACCAGAAAACGTTGGTACTCTGCTGAACTACGCATAATGTTAACTTTCTAAATTACAGCTACAAATAACAACACTATAAAGCTCAATTTCGACAGCACAACACAGACACGACAAACAAGAAACGCATACTTCCGGTTAAAGTTCGCGCCAACTGAAAGGAACGCGTGAAGGCGTCACAGACGTTCAAACGTGCGCAACAAACGCGCAGTGTTAAGTTTACGCCTACAGTAAATACAATACAAGTACTAGTTGCAAAACGGTTTATTTCAGCTCAGGCATTGTCTTGATCTGTGGACAATTATGAAATATTTAATTTATGAACAGTAGTTTACTTTCCATGGATCAAGTGCTACATGTCCCATTTCTCAAACATTTATCATGGAGCATGTTTATTTGAAGTTTAATTTGGCTCAAAATTAATTAAAAAATAGTGTAGAAAACAAAGACCATGGTTGCTTACCAAAGAATGCAGGATAAGATGAGACAGGAATTATTTTCGATTTTATTCAGAAATAGAAAAATAAATCTGTGTTGTTTCATATATTACATCAATGTAAAATAATTGGATCATACCATAAAAGAACATGTGCATAGCAGTAAACCTCAAGGTTATTGTTACAAATACAGAAAGTCTAGTCCTTTTTATCGGTGCAATTCTGTCAGTTGCCATGGAGGGGAGCACATCTCAGAATAACAATCACAACAATGTTTCTCTGTTGATCACTCACATAGAATGCAGCGGTGTTCGAGGAAAGTTTTGAAAATGTCTAGAACAAAGCAGGTACTGTCATTATCTCTTTTTGACTGGTCACATTGTTAATAGGCTCTGAGTCTGAGAGTTAGGCTGGGCTATCAAAGCCTGGTGTGAGGATAATGCACACCAGTGATGCTGTATCCAGTATGGGGAATACACATAGGAATGTGAAAGGGATAGGAGTAGAGAGCAGGCTCATAAGAGGAAGTATGGGTGTGTCCCGTTGGGACATGGCGGTACATAGGGCTGGCCTGGGACTGGGACAGTCTGACGTGGGTAGGTATAAAGAGAGGGTGTACAGGTGGCTTCTGCCCAGAGTCTGCCCTTGTCCTGTCATAGGCTGGGATGAGGTAAGACACTGGGATGCTGGCATTAGAGTGGAACACAGGCTGTTGAGTTGGAAGTGGCTTGGGCAACATTGTCCTGGACTTCTCCTTTTTCTCTGTCTGATAATGTTGAGGGACCATATGTAGTTTCTTCTTATAGATCAGACGGTCATCATGCAACATGGGCCTATTTGGGTTCTGATGGAATGTGTAACCTGGCTGAAAGGGTATAGGCCGCAAAGACTCCATAGACTTGGGATAAACCTTGGTGAAACTGGAGGTGGATGGAACCAAGCAAGATCTAACAGTATATGTGCAAGACGTTGGTGGGGGTATTTGGTGAGCTGGATGTCTGTTACTCCCATTGCAGACAGGACTCCATACAGAGTTTTTACTCCGACCTTTGATAGAGACAGTTTCAACTGGTAGGGGGCTGACCTGAGGGAAATCTCTTTGTCCTTCAGGGAAAGCCACATATTCCTTGACATCAGGGCTGCAGGTCCGAGGCTTGTGGACCCCACTGTGGACAGATATAGGGTTGCTGGAAAAATGAAGGGGTACTTCTGGTTTTGGTACTGGGGGCCTGTCTTCAGATAGTGCTGGACAGTCTTCAGAAGAGATGGAGTAGGGGGACGGGCTACGGGAGGAGGAGGAGGACTGAGGGAGAGGAGAGCCCTCAGAGGTAGTGCGTGTCCGGCTGGGAAGGAGCAGCCCTGGGGACTGGGAGCAGTGGATCACAGAGGGCCTGCCCTTACAGTCCCCCTGTCTGGCGCTCTGGGAGTCCTGGGACTCGCTCAGGCTGGCCTGGGCCATACGCTTCTTCTTCTCCAGAGGAGAGATGATATCTGCAGCAGCAGACTGGAGCCGACTTCCTCTCCAGGGGCATGAGGTGGGGCCCTGGGCTGGGCGGGATAGGGTGCATGCTGAAGAAGAGAGGTCGTCACACACGGTAGTCTCACTGATTGGTGGAGGATGGTCTGGGTGGAGGCTTTCAGATGGAGTAGTCCATGGAGACAATGGAGTAGAATGTACTTGGCCCTGTAACAAGACAACATATAGAGGTCATTTCCACTCATAGAAGTGGGGTACATAGGCAGGAGTAATAGAGAACAGGAAGTGACTTTGTTATGACAATTAACAGGTAAAAAGGTGAGGTACCTCAGAGTCTGTCTCCTTTTCCAGATGGGGCCTCTTCCTCTTGCCCTCAGACTTGCTCCCCTTGCCGTCTGGACTCCTCTTATACTGTTTGCGTGGTTTGCTTGGAGGCAGAGGTTTGTCCTCCTCCCCCCTCAATTGTCTCTCAAAGGGTAAAACAAGTCTATATGGAACACAAACAGATGACACCATGAAAACAGGTAGAGATGGAGTGAATTGACTGACAGGTTAGCAGGAGCAAACCAGTATCTGTCCTCACCTCTCATAGTGTCTGCGGGTGCAGGTAGCAGCGCTGGTGCTGCCTGGGCTGCCGCCCAGCTCATCATACACATTCTTCCACAGCCGCCGCGATGTCACCTGTTGGATCATACACCATAGTGAGCAAACACGCACCTTTAAGACGCTCATCCAGAATCACTATTCCTATATTTGACGTACAGTTTAAGACAATGTTTAATCTGTCTTTTGGAACTAATTAAGAATATATGGAGGGAGCTTAAATGAATGGCCCATTACTAAAATAGAGAACAAGGTCCTATTGGCCAAGCTCCTGTGAAATCTGACTCAAGTGGCATTTCAGAGAAACCCTTCTTCTCTCAGCGCATTGGGCGTGTACACATGCCACAGAGTGGAAACTTCATTCAGCCAAAGAGAACAAAGTAGTAGAACGGTAGGCTACATAGCCAGGTTCATGTTGGCAGCCTAGTGTGGACTCGGCTCTTAATGTGGTAGGAACAATCATGTTAACATCCTGTCAACTAAAGCTAATGTGCCACACAAGATGCTAAGCTGCGTGGTCTCTTTGACAACATAACAAATATATACAATAAGAGTAGCTGTCACTGCCATCTCTGTATGTATGATCAACAATCAGGTCAAGTGTAAAAAAACAAAACAGCAACAACCTATGTCTGGTGAACATATTGAATGATTCTGTACTATATATGGGTGTACTCACAGAGTCGTAACCGCTAAGCTTCTCAACAACTTTGTAGATTTTCCACAGGTTAACTGCAAGTAGAAACCATATGCATTTGAACTCCATGGGGACATTGCACAATGATATAATTAATATTGTTCGCTATGAAGCTACAGTATGATGAAATGGTCTTAACACATGCATTTACTTCAAACTACACTCGAGATTGAGGTGCTCTGAAGAGCAGAGGAAATTAATCTATATAATAATGTATGCAGATAGAGATTGGGTGATAAAGCTATGGCTATATGCTTTGAACATGGACTCACTCTGCTTAAAGCCCAGGTGTGGTATCCTCTCAATGGGTGTGCCTCGGTCCTTCATAAAACAGTGCAAACTGGCTATGAAGGACCTCTCCTCTGTCTCCATTGGGCTAAAACTGGGCCTCTCCTCACAGTCACCGGCCGAGTCAGAAATCTCCATTGCTGCAGAATTCTACAGTAGACACCACCAGATCGACAAGAGGGAGAGAAATTATAAAAATGTAAATCCAATTCCAGGAATGCATACTATTACTGAACATGTATGAGCAAATAAACCAATCATACAATAGGAAATCACTTTTTTGTTGTTGATTGCAACAAAGTCTCAGTCTTTTCTCAGACTTCTTGTCCTTTCTTGGACAACTAGAATTTGAGTTGGCTTTTACCACCCCTTTCAATCAGTAACCATACATCCTGTACAAAGGGAAACCAGCAGACATATGTTTTTTACACCGTATGAAAGGCCTTTTCCCCCCCCAAGCCTTTACTCACAAGCCCTTTGTCATACATTTATTTTCCACTGATATGAAAGTGAATAGGATGAATGTAATTTAGAAATGACAAAGACTGAGTAGCGTAGGAAGTAGTTCATATGATTAGAATCTGTTCCATGCAAAAAAACGGAGGTAAAAAAAAACTGTTTACAATTATCAGTAGTGCCATTGGTGCAGCATATAGTTGTTTTCAGCGGCATACTTCAGGAATTGATTATTATGAATTCTGTTTAAGCTTTGTGTAAGCAAACACTAACGAGTAGAAAAGTCACAACATGTGGTGGATACCAAATGAGAAATGAAACAGTAGAGGCAAGCAGAAATTAACCCCAGCGCTCACCAGATAAATGTCCTCAAATTCACTGCACTCGTCAGGATGAGAAGTGTCTATGACTGATCAAACTGACACTTACTAACAACAAAAGTATAGGAAGCTGAAATTCACAAAACTGATGATACAGTATTCTAATTTGTACCATAAATATTGTAAAACGACAGTCCAAATTCTGAAAGGGACAATATTGGTTTTGTGCAACAGCATACAGGTTCAATTTGCACAGGGTTAAGGACTGATAGTGTAGAGGTTTGATATTTTTATTGCACTTACATCAAATGAGAGTAGAAAATGAAAACATATGTTAAATACAATATCCCAGTCTGAATCACCAAATACAGACACTATTTTGTTTCGGTGGTGTTTGCTGTACTGTAGGCAAAAGTCAACCAGAGTTTCATATTGAATCAGGTTCCTATCTGTGGTTACTGGTTCCGAGAAGCGGGACACAGTGGTGAGTCATAGTGAAGATGTAGGCCCCTATTTGGGATAGCACTGACTGACTCACAGCTCTTTACAGCTGTCCCATAGACACAGTTCCCAGCTACAACACCCCATCTTTCATCCATGAACCTCCACCAACACCATGCAATGCTCTCTCACTTTCTTCTTCTTCTTCCTGCCTTGACAGGCCAGCTGCAATGCTTTCTCTTGCTGTGGATAGATGAGTTACGTTGCGTTTTAGGTTATTTTAAACAAAATATATTTTTTTTAATGGTTAAGTACTTTACAGAGTTCTAGAATAATCGTTAATGACATACACAGCCATCTTCACATCTAATCTGTTAGTCAATGAGTTACAATGCAAATTTCATAAGAACAAAGACAAAGCATTTATGACTGGAATATGGATTAGTCATATAGGGCAATACATTTCCAGAAAATATTCAATAGTATTTTTCTAAAAATGTAATGCATTAGTTGCACATGACTATTGAACAGGTTTACAGTAAGTATTATAAGATAAGCAAGCCAGTTGTTTATTTATATGAATACTATATTGAATAAATACATTCTACTCATGGCTGGACCACAAAACAGAGTGATGTCAGTCAGCTCCATGTGACATTGGTTTCATACAGGAAACAACTGCAGTCCGAGTCATAAAGCCCAGCATACAATATACATCACAGTAAACCACACACTAAAATAAGCATGAATATCGCTGTGAAAGACTGTCAGTAAACAGCCTCTACATTTCCCCCACATTCACATTTTGGAAAAGGGCGTAGGAGATGTTGATGTCAATGTGTCAACAAGACTCGTTGATTGATGCCAGGTTGATGCTATCAACAGGCCACTTGTCACCACAGAAACCACAGTCTTTCGTCTCAGATCAGTGTCTTGGAAATTTGATGCTTCTCTGCTCTAAGTTTAATTTTCAAATCTTCAATTACCAGAACTGTGTCCGCGTGGAACTCCTGCAGTTTCTGTATGTGTAGATAGATAGTGCAATTACAGGGAAATGTGTACGTATATTCTTTCACACTCCATGAGACACCACCCACTTGACTCCCACATAAAATAATCACCTTCCTCCTATTACTCATTTGTGAATAAGCTGAAACGTTGAGATTTGTGATATTGCAACATGACACTTAGCAATATTATTTCCTATGATGACATAAAACAAAATTGTGAATTTATGCCACAATGAACATACGCAAACAATAAACCTAAAATACACTCATCAATAACAGTAGCCTCTGTACTTCACATTACATTTCATTTTTTATTTGTAGAAATCATTCCCTTTAGATATATTTGTGTTATCAAATTGTATGGCCACACATGAATTCAGACATTTCAGAGAAGACATGCATGACTTGAGGTGACATGTGGCTTTGTTATTTTACAACTTCTGTAAAGAAGAAAACATAAAATTTTTCAGAGGAAATTCACCCCTTTACATAAGCGTAATATTTGCCATGCTTATTTGATGTTTGAAGGAATAGAGAACTGAAAGCAGTGTGTAAATGAAACAAATAAGAAATTAAGGATGTGAGCGTACTGAAAGTGTCTCAAGCTGCCTGGAGTCCTTATGAGTAATAAATGACAGTGTCCTGTCTCACCTGGTTCAGTGTCCCCTCCACACCTCTGCTCTCCTCCCTGACTGGTCTCTTACTGGTGACTCGCTCCCCTTCAGGATCTAATACTGCCACAGGACACAGGGGAAAAAACAGTCACAACTATGCGAGAGCACACACCCTCCACTCCATACAGGGCATGTGTTTACTGTAAGCAAAGAATGGTGTATGTCCCATATTCATCATCAGGCAAAGCAGGTGATCCAGAACAAGACACAATAAAACCCTACCTATGTGAAAGGCTGATTCTTTAGTTCCCCTATGGTTGCATTTCCAGTCCTGTGCCAGCAGCAAGAAAGAGTACACTTGTGATCTATCACTGAATATTTTGTAAACTAACACACACTCCAGTACCGACAAAAGAAAATGTAGTTCTAATATAAAACCACATGGTTACAAAACCACTTCCTGCTTATGAGTCTAACCACAGTTATGTGGTACCCTTCCTGATATGAAAGCATTACAACGTGAATGAAAATGAGAAATGTAATGTAAAAGGCAGACAGTTTTATTTGATTTTCAGTATTTCATTTGCATGTCTTGGTGAATAAATTAAAACAAATGATCATACATCAAACCCAAGACCAAACCCCTCCATCATTTTTAGATACATGTCTTTGTTAGTTGCTGGAGAAAAGCCTTATTGCTGATCCAAATGTATAAGACAATAAAAAGGTTGAAACTAATCAGTCCATGTTCCATCCTGACAACTGTCAAACGTATTTGTCATTGTCCATGAACTGTGAACAACCACATTCTTATCTCTTCCTCACCCAATATATGCTTCTCTTTCGAGATCAGCCATTTCCTGAGCTGTGGTTTACAGCATGAATCATGCTTTCTATAGAACTTCTCTATTTCATCTGTTCAAGTATGTACTTTGGGCAATGTATGAAGGACTTATTTTTTTAAGAAAACGATACGTAATTGAGGTACTTCCAATGAATCACAAGTATGTTTATATCTCATACAAATTCATCTACAGTTTAAGGTAACCTGCTTAAGTCTTGATAAATTGCCATTGACCATATCTGGGTTGTAATTCCAGTGTTATCAGCTCATATGTTCTTACATTACTTACTTTTTCCAAACCAGTAATTAGGAATGCTCCTAATATTTCTATATTGCCTGAATAAGGCATTTCAAATGTTTCTGCTTAGTACTTTTTTTAAACTAAAAAGTTTATTTAGTATACAAATTATAACATTTGCATAAACGTCCCTTGACATGTATGAACGTACGTACATGCATGCATGCATGTAATTTATGTCTCTTTTAAAACAACTTTGTCAGTTAACTTGCATCCTTACAATAGCCTACCTGCCCCAGGTAATGTAGCCTACTGTAAGCGCAATTTCACAACCTCCCATCACTTTTATTTCGTATTATTAAAATTTGAATGTGTGATCGACGTTACAAAAACAGTAAGCTGTTGTCTGATTGCAAACGTTATTAAACAGTGCCACAATTTCCAGCCTACATCATCACAATGAAAGCTGATGGTACTTAACATTTAAAAAAGTACTTACTCATTGCAAAATAATACTTTGAATCCCGAAGATCGTTAATTTTGTTTCAGCAGAACATTATTGAAGAAGCGCCTCTAATTCAGCACACCTCGAAATAAGACGTCTACAGTGGTTTATCATTGGTTCGTCATTATCTCGGGGACCGCAAGTGAGTCTGGGAGTTTGAGTTTTTGATAGCAGCTTTCTTAACACCCGATAGTACCCTCAAGGCACATTGAAGCACAGTTTTAATAATTGTTTACTCTCATGTAGCCTTTCTCAAATTGATTACCTGAGGCATTTTTTTGAGTTTCACTAGACTAGTCTACACAGACGAAGAAACAAAAACAGATTATATATTTGATCATTATAGAAGTGCACATGTTGACCTAATAGCAATACAAACATTTTGTCTAGATAGTCATTGAGATGAGCTAAGATTAGGCCTACATGTAAGCCTAAACAAAATCTGACATTAGGATCTTTTCAACAAAACTGTCTCTACCACACTGAAATTTGCATTTCATCCATGGGAAGGGTTTGCTGAATCATAATTTATCTATGCAAAAACTTAGGAGGTATTCAACAAAAACCTAGCAAATCAAATACAGCTGTCAATATTGGTGCAGTATACTATTTATCCAGCTTTGCTCTAGAGACGTTTCAAATCTCAGTGAAATGCATAAGCCGTATTCTTCCACTTGGTGCAGATAGAGTATGACATTTGGATATATGTTTAACCTTTAAATGTCAAAATAACAAACCTATCAGTTGGCTGGCCGGATCTCACGGGGAGTTTTTTGAGACAAAACACTTGTTTCACTGCTGTTTGAAATAAGGATGGGTGAAAAATAATTACCTTGATTCAACCCGCTACATTAATTCTTTCATTTTATATACTAATGACTTGGGCAGGTGCGGAGTGCTTTCACAGAAATGAGCTTTTGTCACATCAATTGGTTAAGTAATATGTAATAACTACATTACTGTTATTACTGGTTGTGGGTATCATTGGAGTCAACATGGATCAGCATCCTTGTGGAATGCTTTCGACACCTTGTAGAGTCCATGCCCCAACGAACTGAGGTTGTTCTGAGAGCAAAAGGGGGAGCAACTCAATATTAAGGTGTTCCTAATGTTTTGTACACAGTGTATATAAAGTTGAAGTCGAAAGTTTACATACACTTAGGTTGGAGTCATTAAAACTTGTTTTTCAACCACTCCACAAATTTCTTGTTAACAAACTATAGTTTTGGCAAGTCGATTAGGACATCTACTTTGTGCATGACACAAGTAATTGTTTCAACAATTGTTTACAGACAGATTATTTTATTTATAATTCACTGTATCACAATTCCAGTGGGTCAGAAGTTTACATACACTAAGTTGACTGTGCCTTTAAACAGCTTTAGAAGGTTCTGATAGGCTAACTGACATCATTTGAGTCAATTGGAGGTGTACCTGTGGATATATTTCAAGGCCTACCTTCAAACTCAGTGCCTCTTTGCTTGACATCATGGGAAAATCAAAAGAAATCAGCCAAGACCGCAGAAAAAAATTGTAGACCTCCACAAGTCTGGTTCATCCTTAGGAGCAATTTCCAAATGCCTGAAGGTACCACGTTCATCTGTACAAACAATAGTACGCAAGTATAAACACCATGGGACTACGCAGCCGTCATGATTTTCCCATGGGGCGGCAGGGTAGCCTAGTGGTTAGAGTGTTGGACTAGTAACTGAAAGGTTGCAAGTTCAAATCCCTGAGCTGACAAATCTGTCGTTCTGCCCCTGAACAGGCAGTTAACCCACTGTTCCTAGGCTGTCATTGAAAATAAGAATTTGTTCTAAACTGACTTGCCTAGTAAAATAAAAGTTAAAAAAATACTGCTTAGGAAGGAGATGTGTTCTGTCTCCTAGAGATGAATGTACTTTGGTGCAAAAAGTGCAAACCAATCCCAAAACAACAGCAAAGGACCTTGTGAAGATGCTGGAGGAAACATGTACAAAAGTATCTATAACCACAGTAAAACAAGTCCTATATTGACATAACCTGAAAGGCTGCTCAAGGAAGAAGCCACTGCTCCAAAACTGCCATGAAAAAGCCAGACTATGGTTTGCAACTGCACATGGGGACAAAGATTGTACTTGTTGGAGAAATGTCCTCTGGTCTGATGAAACAAAAATAGAACTGTTTGGCCATAATGACCATCATTACGTTTGGAGGAAAAAGGGGGGAGGTTTGCATGCCGAAGAACACCTTCCCAACCGTGAAGCACGGGGGTGGCAGCATCATGTTGTGGGGGTGCTTTGCTGCAGGAGGGACTGGTGCACTTCACAAAATAGATGGCATCATTGACATAACCTGAAACCTGAAAGGCTGCTCAAGCAAGGAAGAAGCCACTGCTCCAAAACTGCCATGAAAAAGCCAGACTATGGTTTGCAACTGCACATGGGGACAAAGATTGTACTTTTTGGAGAAATGTCCTCTGGTCTGATGAAACAAAAATAGAACTGTTTGGCCATAATGACCATCATTACGTTTGGAGGAAAAAGGGGGGAGGTTTGCATGCCGAAGAACACCTTCCCAACCGTGAAGCACAGGGGTGGCAGCATCATGTTGTGGGGGTGCTTTGCTGCAGGAGGGACTGGTGCACTTCACAAAATAGATGGCATCATGAGGAAGGACAATTATGTGGATATATTGAAGCAACATCTCAAGACATCAGTCAGGAGGTTAAAGCTTGGTCGCTATTGGTCATCCAAATGGACAGTGACTCCAAGCATACTTCCAAAGTTGTGGCAAAATGGCTTAAGGACAACAAAGTCAAGGTATTGGAGTGGCCATCACAAAGCCCTGACCCCAATCCCATAGAACATTTGTGGGCAGAACTGAAAAAGCATGTACGAGCAAGAAGGCCTACAAACCTGACTCAGTTACACCAGCTCTGTCAGGAGGAATGGGCAAAAATTCACCCAACTTATAGTGGGAAGCTTGTGGAAGTCTACCCAAAATGTTTGACCGAAGTTAAACAATTTAAAGGCAATGCTACCAAATACTAATTGAGTGTATGTAAACTTCTGACCCACTGGGAATGTGATGAAAGAAATAAAATCTGAAATAAATCATTCTCTCTACTATTATTCTGACATTTCACATTCTTAAAATAAAGTGGTGATCCTAACTTACCTAAGACAGGGCATTTTTACTAGGATTAAATGTCAGGAATTGTGAAAAACTGAGTTTAAATGTATTTGGCTAAGGTGTATGTAAACTCCCAAATTCAAATGTACATACATGACAGCATTCAAATAGATACAATTCAAATAGATACAATGCATTCGGAAAATACTCAGACCTTGACTTTTTCCACATTTTGTTACGTCACAGCCTAATTCTAAAATTGATTAAACCGTTTTTTCCCTCATCAATCTACACGTAATACCCCATAATGAGAAAGCAAAAACAGGTTTTTAGAATTATTTGCAAATGTATATAAAACCCCCCCCCCCCGGAAATATCACATTTACATAAGAATTCAGACCCTTTAGTCAGTATGTTGTTGAAGCACCTTTGGCAGTGATTACAACCTTGAGTCTTCTTGGGTATGACGCTACAAGCTTGGCACACCTGTATCTCTGCAGATCCACTCAAGCTTTGTCAGGTTGGATGGGGAGCGTTGCTGCACAGCTATTTTCGGGTCTCTCAAGAGATGTTTGATCGGGTTCAATTCCGGGCTCTGGCTGGGCCACTCAAGGACATTCAGTGACTTATCCTGAAGTCACTCCTTGCGTTGTCTTGGCTGTGTGCTAACGGTCATTGTCCTGTTGGAAGGTGAACCTTCGCCCCAGTCTGAGGTCATGAGCGCTCTGGAACAGGTTTTCATCAAGGATCTCTCTGTACTTTTCTCTGTTCATCTTTCCCACGTTCCTGACTAGTCTCCCCACAGTATGATGCTGCCACCACCATGCTTCACCGTAGGGATGGTGCCAGGTTTCCTCCAGACGTGACGCTTGGCATTCAGGCCAAAAAGTTCCATCTTGGTTACATCAGACCAGAGAATCTTGTTTCTCATGGGCTGAGAGTCCTTTAGGTGCCTTTTGGCAAACTCCAAGCGGGCTGTCATGTGCCTTTTACTGATGAGTGGCTTCCATCTAGCCACTCTACCATGAAGGCCTGATTGATGAAGTGCTGCAGCGATGGTGGTCCTTCTAGAAGGTTCTCCCATCTCCACAGAGGAACTCTGGAGCTCTGTCAGAGTGGCTCTTGGTCACCTCCCTGGCCAAGGCCCTTCTCCCCCGATTGCTCAGTTGGCCAGGCAGCCAGCTCTAGGAGGAGTCTTGGTGGTTCTAAACTTCTTCCATTTAAGAATGATGGAGGCCACTGTGTTCTTGGGGACCTTCAATGCTGCAGAAATGTTTTGGTACCCTTCCCCAGATCAGTGCCTCGACACAATACTGTCTCGGATCTCTACAGACAATTCCTTCGACCTCATGGCTTGGTTTTTTCTCTGACATGCACTGTCAATTGAGGGACCTTATATAGACAGGAGTGTGCCTTTCCAAATCATGTCCAATCAATTGAATCTACCATAGGTGGACTGCAATTAAGTTGTAGAAAGATCAAGGATTATCAATGGAAATAGGATGCACCTGAGCTCAATTTCGAGTCTTATTGCAGTGAGTCTAAATACTTGAAAGTGCAGACTTTCAGCTTTAATTTGAGGGTATTTACATCCGAATTGGGTGAATAACGTAGGAATTACAACACTTTTTATATGTGGTCCCTCCCTTTTTTAAGGGACCAAAAGTAAATGGACATTTGGCTATTCAGCTATTCCATGGCCAGGTGTGTGTTATTCCCTCATTAGTTAATTTAAAGTAAGCAGATAAAAGGTCTAGAGTTGATTTCAACTGTGGCATTTGGAATCTGTTGCTGTTAACCCTCAATATGAAGTCCAAAAAGCTGTCACTGCCAGTGATGCAAGCCATCATTAGGCTGAATCTAAACAAACCCATCAGAGCGATAGCAAAAACATTAGGTGTGGCCAAATCAACTATTTGGTACATTCTTAAAAAGAAAGAACACACGGGTAAGCTCAAGAACACCAAAAGGCCCGGAAGACCATGGAAAGCAACTGTGGTGGATGACAGAATAATTATTTACCTGGTGAAGAAAAACCCCTTAACAACAGTTGGCCAGATCAAGAACACCCTCCAGGAGGTAGGCGTATCGGTGGCAAAGTCAACAATCAAGAGAAGACTTCACCAGAGTAAATACAGAGGGTCTACCAATAGATGTAAACAATTGGTAAGCCTCAAAAAGAGGAAGACCAGATTAGTTTGCCAAAAAACATCTAAAAAGCCTGTACAGTTCTGGAACAACATCCTATGTGAGGTGAGACAAAATTATGTATCAGAATGATGGGAAGAGAAGAGTATGGAGAAGGGAACTGCTCATGATCTGAAGCATACCACCTCATCTGTGAAGCATGGTGGCGATAGTGTTATGGCGTGGGCATGTATGGCTGCCAATAGAACTGGTTCCCTTGTATTTATTGATGGGGACAGCAAGGTGAATTCTGAAGTGTTTAGGGCTATATTATCTGCTCAGATTCAGACAAATTCTTCAAAACCCATTGGATGGCGCTTCACAGTGCAGATGGATAATGACCCGAAGCATACTGCGAAAGCAATCCAATACTTTTTTAAGGCAAAGAAGTGGAATGTTCTGCAATGGCCAAGTCAATCACCTGACCTGAATTCAATTGGGCATACATTTCAAGACAAAACTGAAAGCAAAACACCCCAACAACAAGCAGGTACTGAAGACAGCCTGGCAGAACATCACCGGGGAATAAACCCAGCATCTGGTGATGTCTATGGATTCCAGACTTCAGGCAGTCTTTGACTGCAAAGGATTTGCAACCAAGTATTAAAACTCACAATTTAATTTATGGTTGTTAGTTTGTCCAATTACTTTTTAGCCCCTAAAATTGGCAGGCTATGTATAAAAATGGTTGTAATTCCTACACGGTTCATACAATAATTTTGACAAAACCTTTAAATTAAAGCACATCTTGATTGTTTCCTTTCAAATCCATTGTGGTGGCGTACAGAGCTAAAATTATGCAAATTGTGTCACTGTCCAAATACCTGTGGAAAAAGTCAAGGGGTCTGAATACTTTCTGAATGCACTGTACATGTAAATCTCAGAGACATAATGCATGCCACATGAAATATTCACGTTAATACCAAGTTAAACTGAGCGTTTACAATGAGAAATTCAATGTAAAAGATCCCATGACATTTATCTCAGCCTTTCAGCGAGAGGTTCAACAGACTGTTAACAGAAACATTCCTATCAGTACAGTCTCTGGGTTTGACTCAAAACAGTCTAGGTTTGGAACCCATCATCAAATGGCCTTTCTAGTTACACTTTGTATGCTACCGTTAGAAAACATATATAGGCCTATACTTTCAGTTCTTCATTCTTTGTGTGACTTTAGGTTTCTTGTAAGTTTCAGCCATTTTCGGTAACACAAACTAATAATTTTAGAAAGTGCACTTTGGGAGGCTTTTAGGCATGTATTTTCAGTTGAGGGAAGAAAAGTGAGATCTTATCTTAAAGGATGGGAAAAAACGTTAACTTAAAAACTTGCCGTTCTTGTGAAACTGAAACTGAGGTTATAACAAAAATCCCCGGCCGTTACCTTTATGCTCTCATTCCAGGAAACTGCTTATAGAATGAATATATGTATATATTTCACAGCTAAGGTTTATGTATGAGACAAAGTGATACTCCTAACTGTAGCAACAGTATCAAACAGTTACTGCTCCTTGAATGTCCCCAATGCTTTCACTCCTTGCACACCATTCAATTCTATCAGCTAGCTACTACTGCCCTCCCATGTTTAAATCAACTTACTGCCGCCACAACCAACATTTACAAAAGATGCCGTAAGACTTGCACACATTTTACTTGAACTCTTTTATTATGACAAAAGTATTTGCATTACAATATACTCTTGAAAAGGAGAATGGATACATCATGCACCTTAAAATTAGTGACCCTTTTTAAATTCCTTAAATCTTTATTTAAAGTGTCCCACAAACTTTTTCTTGCACAATGATTTCATAAGTTAAAAAAGCAGTGAAGTTGCATAACGGTTTCCACACAGATTAGAATGAGAGAAAGCACTTTCCAGAGGACAGCATCATCACCCCACTCCTTTACCCTCATTTGGCACTCTCACATGATAACAGCATCTGATCATGGCTCTCTTAAGCCTGCTAAATTAAGCCAATCACAGACCTGTATTTTGATGGAAGCTGGACTGTGAAACACAGGTTCTGATTATGACAAGACGATGCAACAACACAAGAGGAAAGATGACTCATGCCTTGTTTCGTGTAACTGGTCCCTGAAACAGTCAGTCATTAAAATGCTCTAGGGGCTGAAGAGGGCAGGGAGGGAGGGTATGGGGACAAGCTCTGTAGCATAATCATTACATATATTTTTTTAAATAATACTTTTGCACAAGGATATGATGATTGTGTCATTTTTTAACCCACATTTTTTCTTGAATTCAGCCACACAGGAGAGCACAGCAAACATAGAACATTTTGGTTTTCAAATATTCAACTGCAATACCAAACTATGGTTTGAAATTCACACAGGATTATTTAAGCAAACTCATTTCTGATAGACATATTCACATAAAATGTCAGTCTGAGGAAAAGGCAAAAAATTATATTTGGTACCGTTATGTGAGCTATGAAATGTTATTATCCTGAACATGACATGAGTGAATGATACAAATAACAAACAAAAAAGTACACCTGGAACAAAACTGGCTTCATTTTTTAAGATATGTGATGTACAAGTGCTATTAATGTTCACAATGGAATCTTGAATTGAAACATAAAAGGCTGACAATTTACTGCATCACAGAAGGTAGAGATTCAGTATATGGGTTTTCATCAAAACAATGGCATCTAAGTTCTCACAACATAAATGAAATAATGGAATTTCTCTTCAACAGGGATAGATTTGAGCACCCCCTGGTCACTGTTCATACATTGGTCCATAATGTGAAGGACACAGTTCAGCAATTGACTCTGAAAAGTTCACTGTTGAGTTACTTCTGACATGCTGTGTTCTGGAGCTATCAGTTTTCCTACTGTCGAATTCTTCTGGGGGGGGTTCTCTTCTGCCTCCTATATGCTGATCTAGTGAGCGGGCAAGGTATGAACTTAGACCAGCTCCACATAATTGGCTGGGAACATTCCAAAATGACCATCTGGGCTATAGCCCCGCCACCAGCCCTCGTCAATCATCTCGATGCCATTGAGGATGTCATCAGGATCGAAGGAAATCTCTGTCTCATCAGCTGTGGAATGAAAAGAGCAATACCTCAGATCACCATGTCCATTCGGATATCTGTTGCTGTATTATTGTAAGGTGTCTATTCCGTCGCCAAGGTTTCCCTGATATCGTGAACGCCACTTAAAACAAAGTATGTAGAAAGGATAATGGACCTATATATTTTTTATAAGATAATATTTGAGAACAAACAAACACCAAAATAAAAACGAGAGAATCAGAAATTCCCAAAATGAGGCTCCCATTGATTTTGTTATAATGTTTGAATCACCCAGATAGCATAAAAACAAGGCATAAGACATTGCAAAGTATAGACTTGCAGGAAATTAGCTTTAAAACATTTAGTCTATACGGCCAAGAGGAGTGCCTCTAAAACCATGCCATTGGCAACGCCCAGTACCCCCCACACACACACAAATTTGCCACAGTTGCTGAAAGAAATCCTATAGTAACCACTGCTCACTGACTGCCAATTTCCATCTAGCAGTTTCACCCACATTCTCCATAGGGGAAAAACATCACGGTTACACATTGTTCACACAGAGAACCAGTTCAGTGGGCCGAGTGTCTACTGTAAATTGTCAGTAAGCTGTGACTAACAATGCTTACCAGCTTGGTAGTCGTATAGAGCCCTGGCACAGACGCCTCGGTCAGTCTTCTTTGCAGCCACATCATTCGTGTTCTCTTCCACCTGAGTGAACAACAAGGGGTGCTATACCTCTAAGAATGCTCTTCAAGTTTAAGTCCAAGCACAAATATTTACCAAAGTCCTCTTGACTTGACTGATTTACCTGTGGGGGCTCCTCATAGAGGTTGTTTTGAGCTGGCTCTGTGACATGGTTGTGCTGAGTGGGAGCTGCCGTTGCCTCTACGGAAACAGAAAAAGTACATTGTCTTTATCTGAAAAATAATACCTCTCTACCAACAGGTGGCAGCAGCAGCACCAGGGATCCAGAGTACAAAGTAATTATGAAATGTGTCCAGAGAAAGGGTCATGATGATACACAGATGAGAGATGAATCAGACTGTTGTGTGTTCAGACTGAGGTGTGTGGGGAGTAGGGCCCACCTTCATCTTGCCATTGATCCTCAGGGGTTGCATCCTGCTCATCCAAGCACTCAGACTGGGATGGCTCACCCACACTGGGAGTGGATTCATCCACAACGGGCTCATCCACACTGGGTTCTTATTATGACACAACGTACACAAATGATATACGAGCACAGATACACACAGTGTACAAACATGCACTCAAATATTCAGACACTGAATAATTACAAAACAATCTGTCAAGTCTCATGGAAAACAACAAGCCACTGGATGAGATTGATGATGTACAGTGATCTAATGATGGACATGGCCTATGAGCCATGAGGGTGATGTTAAATTGAAATAACAAGAGATGAAAGGGAGTAGCATCAGGTCAATCATTTAGATTGATGGATTTAAAGCGAGTAGCATCAGGTAGATATTTGACCAAAACACAAACATAGCAATTGTATGTCACTCAGTCACCTACGTGTGAAGTATGTGTGTGTGTGTGTGTGTGTTGGGAAAGGGTCAGTTTGTGTCAGCAGTATGAGTGAGCTCAGACCTGCAGCAGGGACAGGAGAGGCGGAGCCTGCTGGCAGAGGGGAGGCTTGGCGCAGGGGCAAGCGGGACGGCTCGGGCTCGCATGGTTGCTTAGAGAGAAAAGGGCTGTTCAAACGCCCTGAGAAACACACACCAGAGCAGACAGACAGGTTGGCCAGGAAGGTTACCCAGCAGAGCAGAGACAACACAGAGCAAATGTGGACTAGAGACAAGATGTGATACGAGACAATGCGTTAAAGTTGATGAAGGCAGAGTAATGCGACAAGATTTCTCCTCCTGCATGTTTCAACATGGCCCAGACAATCCCCTGATCTCACTGCAAGACCACATCCCCATCTGACAGAGCTAGAAAGCCCAGCTAGGAAACACTCATGGAAAAAACTATTTTAAGAACTACACTACGTATATAAACAGCAAACAGTTGTATTGAATTAGCAGATCAGAGGGTAGTGTGTACGGCCCAGTAAATCACTGGGGCTAAGTTGCCTGCCATCCAGGACCTCTACACCAGGCGGTGTCAGAGGAAGGCCCTAAAAATTGTCAAAGACCCCAGCCACCCCAGTCATAGACTGTTCTCTCTACTACCGCATGGCAAGTGGTACCGGAATGCCAAGTCCAGGACAAAAAGGCTTCAACAGTTTTTACCACCAAGCCAGGTAATCAAATGGCTTTACCACAGGTAATCAAATGGCTACCCAGACTATTTGCATTGTGTGCCCCCCCAACCCCTCTGGTACGCTGCTGCTACTCTGTTTATCATATATGCATAGTTACTTTAACTATACATTCATGTACATACTACCTCAAATTAGCCCGACCAACCAGTGCTCCCGCACATTGGCTAACCGCATTGTGTCCCGCCAACCCCTCTTTTACACTACTGCTACTCTCTGTTCAACATATATGCAGTGTCACTTTAACCATATCTAATTGTACATTCTACCTCAATCAGCCTGACTAACCGGTGTCTGTATGTAGCCTCGCTACTTTTATATCCTCGCTACTGTATAGCCTCGCTGCTGTTATTTTTCACTGTTGTTTTTATTTCTTTACTTACCCATTGTTCACCAAATACCTTTTTTGCACTATTGGTTAGAGTCGGTAAGTAAGCATTTCACTGCAAGGTCTACACCTGTTGTATTCGGCGCACGTGACAAATAAACTTTGATTTGATTTGAATTGGTGGCTTACCTGGCTGGGGGCTGGCAGGGGTGTGGTCAGCAGCAGGGGTGTCGGTGTCTGCCGTGCTGGGGGCCATGCCCTTCTCTCTCTGCTTGAACATCTCTCTGGGGTTCATAGAGCGCTGGGAGATCAGGGAGGCCGCCTCCTGAAACACACCATGTGGTCAGACAGACACACTGGGTATTGTATAGCCATAGCAACGTTCCAGATGTTCCCTTTAACAAAGAACACAATACCATCTACCTGTATGCATAAAGGTGTTCCGAATGATTGATGTTCAAAGATGAGAAGTCATGACCACAGTAGGTGGTCGTAGAGCAGAAAGAATGTACAAACAGGAAAATGAAGGTAAGTGAAGCTATGGCGAGTTTAGATTCAAGCAAGGAACATATTTGGTTGAGTCAATGGAAAAGGGAAGCAGGAAACAGAGGGTTCTGAGTCACAGGGTATAGGGAACCTTTAAACAATTATTAAACCTACAGGGGGCCACAGTTAACTCACATTGGCTTTCTCCACAGATTCACCACGCTTCATCCCTTTCTTCTGAGCAGCCTGGAAGTCCTTCTCCTGCTCCTCCTGATGATGATGATGCACCACACATAATTCAACACTACCCCCGAGGCTACACCTACCGGTTCTGTATAGATTGTTCTTGTTTTATACTTACGTCCTAAATGTGTGCTTTCACATTTAAAAACAGATCATTTAGGTGGGGTGCAGACCTGGGTTCAAATATCTCAATTACTTTTATATACATTTCAAAGAAAGTATTCAGATATTTTTTTTGGGGAAAAAAAACTAATAGTTTTACTAAAGTATTGACATGTATTTTAAAATATACTGACTCAAATACACTCCCATGCATTTAAATAGTAGGCTATTTTTAGAAAATTATTTGAAAATATCTCCAATAGAAGTAATTGAGTCAGGCTACATTATTTGAAAATATGTAGGCCTATTTAAATAACAAATAATCAAATACACATGTATTTGAACACAGTTCTGGCGGGGTGCATGTTGCATAAACAAATCTGCTGCCTCCTACATGAGGATGAACCACCAGTTAAACATAGCGGATTTGATTTGAATTCTCCTCAGACAGCCGGCCTGTCCTGCTGTGAGTCAGCAGACAACTCACCCATTGTTGTTTTTCATTGTCTCTGCTCTCAGCTTCCTGCTGCTGCTGGTACTTCCTGTTAAACAAATGGGAAAAGCAGACTTAATGGAAACCTGGCTGTCTTAATAAGGTCAGCTCGATAAGATAACCACCGTTTTACTCACTTCTGCTGGTCAATATTAGAGGCCCTCTCCTTGTCCCTCTTCTCTCTGAGAGTTGCCTCCTTGGCCTCTCGATCCTTCCGATCTTTCTCCAGCTTCTGGCGCTCTTCGTCTGCCTTGCTGCGCTCCTCCCGCTGCCGCTTCTCCTCATCTTTCTAAGACACACAGAACACGAGACCAGGTTAGGGTATTCACGGTCATAAAGGACTATTTAACCAGAACAAGCTGAGAAACACAAGCAAATCTAACCAGTACTTACATTTAAATGTACATTTTTGTAATTCAGCAGACACTCTTATCCAGAGCGACTTACAATTAGTTCATTCAT
The DNA here is from genome assembly GCA_003317085.1 of Hucho hucho. NCBI lineage: Eukaryota > Metazoa > Chordata > Actinopteri > Salmoniformes > Salmonidae > Hucho > Hucho hucho. Next base: position 36,072 of record QNTS01004360.1, on the reverse strand, counting down.
CTTAAGATAACTAGGTGAGACAACATCAATCGTATCAAGTACATTTTCCCTCATGAGCAAAGTCAGTGCTAGTAGGAAAAGCATGTGAGAGTTATTTAAGATACTCTTCATAGAGGTAGGTTTTCAAATGTTTTCAGAAGATTGGCAGGGGGAAGCTTGTTCCACCATTGGGATGCCAGGACAGAGAAGAGCTTTGACTGGGCTGAGTGGGAGCTGCCCTCCCGTAGGGGTGGGAGGGCCAAGAGACCAGAGGTTGCGGAACAGAGTGCTCAGTTTGGGATATAGTGTTTGAGCATAGCCTGAAGGTAAGGAGGGGCTTCACGTTGCTGCTCTGTAGGCAAGCACCAGGGTCTGGAAGATGATGCAAACTTCGACTGGACGCCAGTGGCGTGTGCAGAGGAGCGTGGTGACATGGAGAACTTGGGAAGGTTGATGGCACAAGCGGGGAGCCCAGCCAACAGCGAGTTAGTTGCAGTATTCTAGATGGGATATGACAAGTGCCTGGATCAGGACCTGCGCCATTCCTGTGTGAGGTAGGGTCATACTCTACAGATGTTGTAGAGCATAAACCTGCAGGAGTCACGCCAAGGTTCTTTGCACCCTGGGAGGGGGACACTGTGGAGTCCCTGTAGTGGCAGTAAGGTGTTGGAGCTTACTTACCTCTGCCTGCGCCCAGAAGTTGTCTTTATTGGTCTGTTTGATTTCAGACATGGCGTTGGTCTTCTGATACACAGAGCCCTGTCACAAAATACAAGCGTTAGTTAAACACAACAAAAAACAAATTGGCACTACTAGACACCAACCCCCCACCTAGATCCAGTACTGACACAGCATGTCGGTTTATTATGCCGAGTTAACAGGCTTTAAACAGCCGGTCCTGGCCTGGCCTCTCTGGCTCCAGCCCTGGCCAACAATCATGAGCTCAACTAAGCCCCTGGATTCTACTGCACATGAGTCATTGTAAACAACCAGCTCTGCACGTCACAACATCCAACATGTTGGAAACAAACCCACACTGAGAATCTCTCATCCACAGCCTTGTGCAATGAATCTTACCAAAAATGTCCACAGGCAGACAAGTTATTAACCGAAACAATTTAGCTATAAGAGTATGTGACCACAAAGCAACTTGCCTAACAGTGCAACCTGCCTGTACAAAACATCTCTAGACACAACATTTGATGAAACAAACTCAATGCATAACTAAAATGTTCTGATTTTAATTTCCAAATGGATAAGATGCTGTATTTGGTACGTACCACAGGTCCCTGGGGACCAGCGTCTCGGAACTTGTTGGACTCTTTGTGGAAGCTGTAGTTGGCCCCTGAGGCATTGGCCACCTTTTGCATAATAGCCTCAGGTTCCACATCCTCCTCTGCACGGGCATTTATTGTGACATGGGCTCCCTGGAGTTACAGCAGACATTTTAGCTACAAATAACACACGTCACACATTCCAGCCAGATAAGGCCATGAAAGGCCTGTCCGTAGGAGGGATATTTGATATCTGACAGCCACCACCCATAGGATTTGTTGACATGCAGTTTGCAAGGTGACTTTCATGATAAATACTGATAGCAGACCACTTCAAGAGCTGGTTCAGAAACCACAACCAATAATTCACCATAAGTAGCATCTAACGTCTGCTTAACTCTTAAACACTCAAAAGCTATTACTGGCACTAACAGGGGTGTCTACTCAGTCTTTCCTGCAATTGTTCTTAATTTCATGTCCTGTTGAGGTTAGTGTTGCAAGTGTACACATAAATACACTATATATGCACAAAAGTATGTGGACGCCCCTTCAAATTAGTGGATTTGGCTATTTCAGCCACACCCGTTGCTGACAGGTGTATAAAATCGAGGACACAGCCATGTAATCTCCATAGACAAACATCGGCAGTAGAATGGCCCGTACCGAAGAGCTCAGTGACTTCAACGTGGCACCGTCACCGGATGCCACCTTTCCAACAAGTCAGTTCGTCAAATTTCTGCCCTGCTAGAGCTGCCCCACTCAACTGTAAGTGCTGTTATTGTGAAGTGGAAACCTCTAGGAGCAACAACGGTTCATCCACAAAGTGGTAGGCCACACAAATCTCACAAAAAGTGACGGCCGAGTGCTGAAGATCGTAAAAATCATCTGTCCTCGGTTGAAACACTCACTACCGAGTTCCAAACTGCCTCTGGGAGCAACGTCAGCAAAATAACTGTTCGTTGGGAGCTTCATGAAATGGATTTCCATGGTCGAGCAGCCACACACAAGCCTAAGGTCACCATGCGCAATGCCAAGCGTTGGCTGGAGTGGTGTAAACCTCGCCGCCATTGGACTCTAGAGCAGCGTTTGGCAGATCCCAGGAGAATGCTACCTGCCCCAATGCATAGTGCAACTGTAAAGTTTGGTGGAGGAGGAATAATGGTCTTGGCTGTTTTTCATGGTTTGGGCTAGGCCCCTTAGTTCCAGTGAAGGGAAATCATAACGCTACAGCATACAATGACATTCTAGACGATTCTGTGCTTCCAACTTTGTAGCAACAGTTTGGAGAAGGCCCTTTCCTGTTTCAGCATGACAATGCCCCCGTGCACAGCGAGGTCCATACAGAAATGATTTGTCGAGGTCTGTGTGGAAGAACTTGACTGGCCTGCACAGAGCCCTGACCTCAATCCGATTGAACACCTTTGGGATGAACTGGAACGCCGACTGCGAGCTAGGCCCAATCGTCCAACATCAGTGACCGGCCTCACTAATGCTCGTGGTTGAATGGAAGCAAGTTCCCTCAGCAATGTTCCAACATCTAGTGGAAAGCCTTCCCAGAAGAGTGGAGGCTGATATAGCATGAAAGGGGAGACCAACTCCATTAATGCCCATGATTTTAGAATGAGCTGTTCAATGAACAGGTGTCCACATACTATTCAATTACACTACATGACCAAAAGTAATTGATTTTTGATCATTAACTAAACATAAGCAGTCTGTGTGGAGAAAATGTCTAGACCAGGGGTACTCAACTCTTAGCCTACGAGGTCCGGAGCCTGCTGGTTCTGTTCTACCTGATAATGAATTGCACACACCTGGTGTCCCAGGTCTAAATCAGTCCCTAATTTGAAGGGAACAATGAAAGAAAATGCAGTGGAACTGGCTTCAAGGTCCAGAGTTGAGTTTGAGGGGTCTAAACCATGCCAAATTAAATTACCTTGAGAAAATTAGCTATGGAGCTGACATGATTGGCACATAGTCCTTTCCTGGCATCTTTCACACCTTCTCCAGTCTGAAACAGAAATATTCATAAGACTCATTCAACTTGACAACCTGATTTACAAAATACAGAGAAGTGCCACCTTTGGAAGAAAAGGGAGTGTAGTGCAGCACTCACCCAGTTGATCAGGACGTATTTGCACAGGCCAGAGTTTGGGTCCTCAACACGACAGAAAGCGTACATTATTTTACCACTGTTAAGTTCATCCACCAGTTCCTCCAGTCCACCATCTGAAAACAACAGTATCGGGAATATTGTAGAATTTATGTTCTATACAAAGTCTGTCATGTACATTACTGTGTATAGCCTACATTATGTACACAATATATGGCAAATGACTCCCCTTTTCAACAGGTTATATTTTTGACGTTTGTGTTGTAAGTAGGGTTGCACATTTTGTGGAATATTCAGAGGTGGAAACTTTCCGTGGGAATTAATACCATTTAAATGTAGAGTTTTTTTGCATTGGATGTATTTACCATATGGAGACAGAAACATAAACCTTTCACCTTATTATAAGTAGACATAATTGCAAATGATTAAATTCTTCCAATAGAAATGAAAAAAACTATTGTTACGAATTGAACTTTTAATTAAATGAGTTGACTCTTCACATGGGATGATTTCACTGAACAACAAAAGTAAGGGAATATTGAATGATCCGTCGCATCTCCCAAAAACGTTTTCAACATACACTACCATTCAAAAGTTTGGGGTCACTTAGAAATTCAAATTTTTGAAAGAACACATTTTTTGTTCATTGAAATAACAAATTAATCAGAAATATAGTGTAGACATTGTTAATGTTGTAATTGACTATTGTAGCTGGAAACGCCTGATTTTTTATGGAATACCTACATAGGCGTACAGAGGCCCATTATCTGCAACCATCACTCCTGTGTTCCAATGGCACGTTGTGTTAGCTAATCCAAGTTGATCATTTTAAAAAAGGCTAATTGATCATTAGAAAACCCTTTTGCAATTATCTTTAGCACAGCTAAAAACTATTGTTCTAATTAAAGAAGCAATAAAACTAGCCTTCTATAGACTAATTGAGTATCTGGAGCATCAGCATTTATGGGTTCGATTACAGGCTCAAAATGGCCAGAAACAAAGACCTTTCTTCTGAAACTAGTCAGTCTACTCTTGTTCTGAGAAATGAATGCTATTCCATGCGAGAAATTGCCAAGAAACTGAAGATCTGGTACAATGCTGTGTACTACTCACTTCACAGAACAGCGCAAACTGTCTCTAACCAGTATAGAAAGAGTGTGAGGCCCCGGTGCACAACTGAGCAAGAGGACAAGTACATTAGTGCCTAGTTTGAGAAACAGGCGCCTCACAAGTCCTCAACTGGCAGCTTCATTAAATAGTACCCGCAAAACACCAGTCTCAACGTCAACAGTGTAGAGGCGACTCCGGGAACCAGAGTTCCTCTGTCCAGTGTCTGTGTTCTTTTGCCCATCTTAATCTCTTCTTTTTATTGGCCAGTCAAAGATATGGCGTTTTTACTTGCAACTCGGTCTAGAAGGCCTGGTTCCCGGACTCGCCTCTTCACTGTTGACGTTGAGACTGGTGTTTTGCGGGTACTATTTCATGAAGCTGCCAGTTGAGGACTTGAGGCGTCTGTTTCTCAAACTAGACACTCTAATGAGTCAACTGGCTCGTTGGCTGATGAGATATGTTGGCACAATGATGCACATATTGCATCTCAATCCCAAACTGCCAAGAACCTTGCCCTCATCCAGGCCTCATGGCGAGACACGATAGTGATGACACCATAGGCCTTGTTGATCTCTGCACGCGACAGGATGCTCTTGCCAGCATACTTGGGGTCCAACATGTACGCTGCAGCGTGTTTGGGCTTCAGACAGAAGTCTTCACGCTTTTTTTATGCATTTCAGAACTGCAGTTTCCTCTGCTTGGAGCAACAGTGAAGTGGGCAGGGCAGTATGGATTTCTTCTCTTCAGACAGGATGGCATTGTCTCCCTCAATCTGTGCAATGGCTACTGCTATAGGTTTTAGAAGTTTCAGGCTGCTTACCACTCTCTCCCAAAATACATCATCCAGGAGGATCCTCATGATGGGGCTGTCCATAACGGCAGACTGATATGGCCTTTTCTTGGAGAGACTCCTTCCCCTCCCGGAGACTGTCAAACATGACGACAACACCACCCAAATGGTTGTTGGTGGGCAGCTTCAATGTGGTGCTCTTATTCTTCTCACTTTGCTTAGTGAGGTAGATTGCTGCTATAACTTGATGACCATTCACATACCTAACCATTTCCATGGCTCTCTTGTAGAGTGTATCCATTGTTTTCAGTGCCATGATGTCCTTGAGGAGCAGATTCAATGCATGAGCAGCACAGCCAATGGGTGTGATGTGAGGATAGGACTCCTCCACTTTAGACCAAGCAGCCTTCAAGTTCGCAGCATTGTCGGTCACCAGTGGAAATACCTTCTGTGGTCCAAGGTCTTTGATGACTGCCGTCAGCTCATCTGCAATGTAGAGACCGGTGTGTTTGTTGTCCCTTTTGTCGGTGCGCTGATAGAATACTGGTTAGAGGTGGAGATGATGTAGTTAATTATTCCTTGCCCACAAACATTCGACAACCCATCAGAGATGATTGCAATACAATCTGCTTTCTCTATGATTTGCATGACCTTCACTTGAACTCTGTTGAACTCTGCATCCAGCAAATTAGTAGATAACGCATGTCTGGTTGGAGGGGTGTATGCTGGGCAAAGAATATTCAGAAATCTCTTGCAATACACCTTGCCTGTGAGCATCAGAGGTGAACCAGTTGCATACACAGCTCGAGCAAGACATTCATCAGCATTTCTCTGAATACGTTCCGCCATTGATTCAAAAACACTTCTGATTCCAGGAGGAGCATGAGCTGTTGCTATCGATAAAGGGTCTGATTCATCCTTTTCACCTCGAATAGAAGTAGAGGGACTTTTGTCAAAGGTTGCTTGTTGTGAGCGCTGAGGGAACTTTATGCACTTGGCCAGATGATTCTGCATCTTTGTTGCATTATTCACATATGATTTGTCACAGTATTTGCAAATGTACACAGCTTTTCCTTCTACATTAGCTGCAGTGAAATGTCTCCACACCAGATGGTGCCCGTAGCATTTTCCTGTAAAGATGAGAAAAAAATGAGTGAAAAAAACCCAAATACAATTCCATGTACAGATAAATAGTTAAGCAGTTAAACTCCTTTGTAAGATACATGTTTCATTTAAAAACATTTATCGAAACAGGTGAATTAACACTCCTCAGTTAGCAGGCTCAAGCAAGCTAAAACCTACATGGTAGCAAAAACTAACTAGCAGAAATTGTTAACAAGTTAGAAATGATTTAAATACACTTTGCTGTAGGCTACCATTTACTAGTTAAAAATCATGTATGTAAAAATATATTCACCCCACCCAGTATTGTAATCAAAACTTACCAGAAAGCATGGAGTCCTTGCTCAGACAGTGTAGTAGCGTGGGCTCAATAGCACCTCAGTGTGCAAGATCTTGAGAATCGGAAGAATGCACTGTGCATGCAGAAGGTTGCAATTCCATTGAATTGGGGATAGTTTAACCAAAATATGCCACAAGACCTAGAATTGCCTTATGTGTATCCCACAAAAAAGGTTCAGTTAACTTTTTTTTATGAATTTAAGCAAAATTCCACAAATTCCAGGACTTAACTTCCCATGGAAAATTTCCAGAAGAATTCCGGAATTTTACTGCAAAGTTTCCAATCCTTTGCAACCCTAGTTGTAAGTATCTTGATTAATCCCCCTGCCCTCCGAAAAGGCGAACACGCCAGCGTAAGCCTTTTTGTAAACCACGTCAATGAATTATCAGATCTATGCAGAAACAGAGTGCTCCTTTATATTCCTGGATAGTCACCTGTTGAAGTGTCTTGGGGCAAGGATTCTTTTGGGGATTTTCATGTCCCTCAGTCGAGCACCTGATTCTCTTATTTTTCAATCTTGGCTGAAGCCAGTTTGGGTACACGATCTACTTAATGATAGCTACTTTGAGGAACATTTTTGCCAACTTACTATGACTGACATGTGGTCATCTCACCTTGCTACCTTAAAATGAATGCACTAACTCTAAACTGTAAGTCGCTCTGGACGTTGGGTTGGATAGTTGTAAGTCGCTCTGGATGTTTTCCCCTCGCTTGGTTACCTTTCTTCTCACATATGCAAATAGTGATCTTCTGAAAAACTCATCTGGGAGACTTAAACAATAAAAATATGCCACTAGTACAAAAGATTTACATTTACCTTTGCCTGCATCTTTTAAATTGCCTTACTGTGCTTTGAGAGCAATTCAGTGGCACACCATAAGTGAGGGTGATTATCTCAGACTCGATACCAAACAGAATACATTTACATGTTGGAGCCTTTCTTGGATTCTGTCTACCACACTCACCTCCCTTCTCTGCCAATCGTATATCATTAGTGTTCCCCTCGTAGGTGAACAAGGCCCTGCAGAGAAGAACGGCAGGTTACAGAATCACACAACCATTGCAGAATTGTAGATTGGTAGCCTAATAAGCAGTTTAAACAGACTGTCAGCATCAGTATTCACAACCACACTTAGCAAGCTATTGCAGAATAGCATCCTGAAGCAACCTGGCTAAGTGATGTGCCTTACTCAAAACAACATGACACTTGGTTGAACTGCATAACTTTGGATCGTAACCATTAAAGCTGCAATATGTAACTTTTTGGGTGACCCACCAAATTCACATTGAGATATAGATCTATCATCCTCATTGAAAGCAAGTCAAAGAAGCGGTAGATCTGTTCTATTTCATGATAGCCAAATTGGTAGTTGCAGTCTTGTCCCATTGCGGCAACTCCTGTACAGAGGCAAAGGTCGAGAGCCATGCATCCTCCAAAACACAACCCTGCCAAGCCGCACTGCTTCTTGGCACTGCTCGCTCAACCTGGAAGCCAGCCGCACCAATATGTCAGAGGAAACACAGTACAACTGGCAACCGAAATCAGCGCGCATGTGCCAGGCCCGCCACAGGAGTTGCTAGAGCGCGATGGGACAAGTACATCCCGGCCAGCCCTCCCCTAACCCGAAAGACGCTGGGCCAATTGTGCACCGCCTCATGTGTCTCCCCACAGCCCGGGTCTGGGTTCGATCCCGGGAACTTGTAATGATCATGCTATTTAATCAGCTTCTTGATATGCCACACCTGTCAGGTGGATAAATTATCTTGGCAAAGGAGAAATGCTCACTAACAGGGATGTAAACAAATATGTGCAATAAGCTTTTTGTGAGTATGGAACATTTCTGGGATATTTCAGCTCATGAAACATGGGACCAACACTTTACATATTTTTGTTCAGTATACATACTAATACACTATTACAAAAGCTCTACATTTTGCACACTTAAGGTTGCACTATGCTGAAATGGCTCCACCATTTCCTGTTTGTTCAAATTCTAATAGTTTGCCTAATTTCAGCCCCGCAACGCAGTGCCTTAGACCACTGCACCACTCGGGAGGCCCCCCCCTATGTGAGCTATTTCTATGCTTCCGTTTCATTTTTGCATCTTTTACTTTCGGTTTCGTACATCAGCTTCAAAGAGCTGAAAATACTATATTTTCGTTTTAGATGGTACACTATACTTGCTTGTATTATCACATACTGAAATTAGGAAACTTGAATGAAACAAGATACCATGAGAGCCCATTGTCGTGCCATTCATCCGCTGCCATCATCTCATGTTTCAGCATGATAATGCACGGCCCTGTACACAATTCCTGGAAGCTGAAATGGTCCCCGTTCTTTCATAGTCTGCATACTCACTAGACATGTCAACCAGTGAGCATGTTTGGCATGCTCTGGAGCGACGTGTACAACAGCGTGTTCCAGTTCCAGCCAATATCAGCAACTTCGCACAGCCATTGAAGAGTGGAACAACATTCCACAATCAACAGCCTTATCAACTCTATGCAAAGGAGATGTGTCACGCTGCATGAAGCAAATGGTGGTCACACCTGGTTCTGATCCATGCCCTGCATGAAGCAAATGGTGGTCACACCTGGTTCTGATCCATGCCCTTACCTTTTAAAAGGTATCTGTGACCAACAGATGCATACCTATATTCCCAGTCATGTGAAATTCTTAGCTTGGGGCTGATTGAGATGACCGATTTCCTTTTTGAACTGTAACTCAGTAAAATCTTTGAAATTGTTGCATGTTGCGTTTAGTTTTGTTCGGGGTAATTATATGGTGAGAAATGTCTAAAAACACTTATGAGAGCTTCCTCTTTTAGGTTAGCCAAGTCACGTCCCCATGCCATGGTTGAGCTAAAGAACTTTCAAATCAGCAACAGGATGTGTGCTAAGACTAAAACCCTATGAGTTTGATAAACCTAGTCTTGACAACCAGAGCAGGTTAATTAAGGTCATCTGTAAACACGGACACCAACAGGTTTCATTTGAACCTCAGTGACACAGGAATTAACTTGCTCCAGAAACTTATTTTCTCTATTCCAAATTCTGACTAACTAGCTACTGTAGCTAGCTAACTTTAGCCAAATTGGTTAGCTGCATGCAAGTTTAGGCATTGCAATGTGAATTAATCCAATAAAATACAAAAACGCAAACAGGTAACTCAAATAGTCATGTTATATAGCACCATCATTAACTAGTTAGCTAACATTAGATAGCTACTTAACAAGCTAGGGAAGTTGCCAGACAACAGGGTCATCAGATTTACCTCGAAGTAACATGGCAATAATCAATCATACTGCTTTGTTGTAACAAAATACATTTTCATTGCACAACTAGCGAGCTAGCTAACTGATATGACAGCTAGCTAAGTACGGGAGTAATTAAATGTTAGCTAGGGAGCTAGCTAGCTACTTAAACATAGCGGATGCAACATGTTATGGCGAGGCAATTAAAACTAGCTACCGTCCTTACCAGTTGGTGTTGGATTTCTCATCTACAACCTCTTTGTAAGCATTTGTCAGGGAAATTCCGTTTTTACTTAGGTTCACTGCCATCTTTCGCTCAAACAGTTGTGCTAGCTGTGATACGCCCGTCCTAGCTACTTTATGGAGGAAGTAGAATAGAATCGAATCACTTCTGATTCAGAGCTCAGCACACAGGAAACTCGTCTCATCACATCATGAACAGAACCAGAGATATCTCTGACAGAACATTCCACCTCTTCCACTCTGACTAGGTGCCCTCTGATGGAACATTGACGTGAAACTGCTCATGTTTACAGTGCTCTTTCTGTACCATGTATGCAAGTAATGTATATACTGTTTTTCTTTTCCATACACTGACTAGGCTACATGCAACCCCGTGTTTCGTCTTTAAGTAGACTTTGTTTACTTTTCTGCTTGTAACATGCACTTGACATGTTGAGTTATCTAGGGCAGCTACAGCTAGCAGGATGTAGTGTGGCCAAGCGTTCTAGATGAGCGTATTATTGTTTATGTTCCAAAAAAGGTTTTATAGAGCCAAAGTAGAAACATCCCTAATCTCTGATATTAGTAACAAAGTTGATCTAACCCTGATAACACAGCCTATTAGACCAGACATGGACAACTACAGAGACAAGGGAATATATATATATTTGAAGTCGTAGGTTTACATTGGAGTCATTAAAACTCGTTTTTCAACCACCACAAATTTCTTGTTAACAAACTATAGTTTTGGCAAGTCGGTTAGGACATCTACTTTGTGCATGACACAAGTAATCTTTCCAACAATTGTTTACAGACAGATTATTTCACTTATAATTCACTGTCCTAACCGACTTGCCAAAACTATAGTTTGTTAACAAGAAATTTGTGGTGGTTGAAAAACAAGTTTTAATAACTCCAACCGAAGTGTATGTAATCTTCCGACTTCAACTGTACATACATACATACACTACCGTTCAAAAGTTTGGGGTCACTTAGAAATGTCCTTGTTTTTGAAAGAAAGCACATTTGTTGTCTATTAAAATAACATCAAATTGATCAGAAATACAGTGTAGACATTAATGTTGTAAATGACTGTTGTAGCTGGAAACTGCAGATTTTTTATGGAATATCTACATAGGCATATAGAGGCCCATTATCAGCAACCATCACTCCTGTGTTCCAATGACACGTTGTGTTAGCTAATCCAAGTTGATCATTTTAAAAGGCTAATTGATCATTACAAAACCCTTTTGCAATTATGTTAGCACAGCTGAAAACTGTTGTTCTGATTAAAGAAGCAATACAACTGGCCTTCTTTAGACTAGTTGAGTAACTGGAGCGTCAGCATTTTTGGGTTTGATTACAGGCTCAAAATGGCCAGATAGAAAGCCCTTTCTTCTGAAACTCGTCAGTCTATTCTTGTTCTGAGAAATGAATGCTATTCCATGTGAGAAATTGCCAAGAATATGAAGATCTCGTACAACGCTGTGTGCTACTCCCTTCACAGAACAGCGCAAACTGTCTCTAACCGGTATAGAAAGAGTGGGAGGCCCTGGTGCACAACTGAGCAAGAAGACAAGTACATTAGAGTGTCAAGTTTGAGAAACACGCGTTACCACTCCACTGTCTTCCTGTCATGGGTTTTGCGCCATCAGTACAGATATCAACATGAGCAGCAGCTACATTTGGCTACATACGGACCATTAGTGGAATTCCCACATGAGAGTAACGATTAATGTGATTGGATGTTAATTATTTTTGACCTTTATTTAACTAGGCAGGTCAGTTAAGAACAAATTATTATTTTCAATGACAGTTCTACCCCTTGTTCAGGGGCAGAACTACGTATTTTTACCTTGTCAGCTCAGGGATTCAATCTTTCAACCTTTCGGTTACTAGTCCAACACTCTACACACTAGGCTACCTGCTGCCCCAATTATTTGACTAGGCTACCTGTATTTGACATTGTGTTGTTACACTAATGGTTTAATTTTATTTTTGGCAGTGAAACAAGGCTACTAAGGTGAGAAAAAAAACTCACTCAAATGTATTGCCCCGTTGGAAAAATATAAATGGACTGTTTGAAAATGTGAAGGAAAATATATATTTTTTTTTTATGTGAATCACATTTTTATTTGGCGTACCCCAGTTTGGAAATACCTGGTGTAGATGAAGGGGAGACAGGTTAAAGAAGGATTTCAAAGCCTTGAGATAATTGAGACCAGGATTGTGTGTGACATTCTCAGGGGGAATGGGCATGACAAAATATTTAAGTGCCTCTGAACAGGGTATGGTAGTAGATGCCAGGGCCACCAGTTTGTGTCAAGGACTGCAACGCTGCTGAGTTTTTCACAGTCAACAGTTTCCCATGTGTATCAAGAATGGTCCACCACCCAAAGGACATCCAGGCAACTTGACACTACCTGTGGGAAGCTTTTGAGTCAACATGGGCCAGCATCCCTGTGGGACGTTTGAGACACCAAATTGAGGCTCTTCTGGGTGCAACTCAATATTAGGAAGATGTTCCTAATGTTTAGTATACTCAGTGTATAAATGCATTTGTTTAAGAAATGTGCTCTAAATAAAGTTTGATTGGTTAAATATTTTTATAGTCAAGAAAAGAGTTATGGTGTTGGGAAGTCTTAATCACATACAGATATCAAATTTGAGATGCATTTATTTAAAAAGGCTGGTCCTGAATTTCAAGTTAGCAAGGCTGTACATTTAAAAAAAAATGTAGTCCCATTTAAATGTATGTATCTACTGATCAAATGAAATAAATGTCCCTTTGGGGGGAAACAAGCCCTGATAGCAATTAACATTATATATACACAAAATTATGGTAAAGGCTAAGATTTTAATCAGAGGTGTCAGGCAAATTAATTGTAAAGAAATCCCTGATATCTTGCAAATGGCTGTGAAAAGGTTCTCCATTTTGCAAAGCATGCCAAACTGCCTATCATGACCTCCATTGATATCATTCTAGTTAGTATCTCTTTGGATCAAACCAGGATGTTATACTGAAAGGAACATTTGATGTATCGATGCTGATTTACACTCAAAAATGACAACTGTAAGACAGAGTACAAATAAATAAATAACCAAACAAATATAAGGAGTGAAATCAGCAACCAAGTTGTCCAGTTGCATTACTCACTGCCTGTCTTATGAATTGATTTTACTGCCAGATGATTCTGGTGTATTCAGAGTGGATATTCAGTTCATTGCAGCTAAATTGAAAAGGCATTTTGTGCCAAAATCATAGCCTTATGACCTATTCTAAATGTCATAATGAGAACGTATGCATTGAGCTCCAAAGTAAGTAAAACCAGTCTATAGTGTAGAACATGTTTTTCCAGCCCAGTCAACCTAACTGATCCTTCACTAAATCTATGTAAGGACAGTCGCTGCGACAATATCAAGCATTTCACAAGTTTGGCTTCTCGCCATCTGACAAACATGTCAGAAGGAATAGTAGTTGATAGAGTATGGTATGAGGGTTTTGTAGTAGATTCTTGACGGGGAGGCCAGCCCCCGGTCGTGATCAAGGTTAGTACCTGGCTTCCCGACAGGGTCAACCCCCAGTCGTGAACTGTGGTTGTGCTGAGCCTGATGGCAGGGCCAGCACCCCCATCATGGACCAGGGTTGAGCTGGCCCACCATTGTGCAGGAAGCCAGGAGGGTGACTCAACAGTGTGGCGGGCCACTGACTCAACACAAACTTGTACAAAGGCGTGACAATGGATTCCATTTAAATACTATGAGGGTGGTTGATTAAGCAAGGGGATTCAGGTGATGCAGGCTTGTGGCTAATGAAGATTGGATGCAAATTGTCATGGTCACGGCTCTATGTCCATTTATGGAGTTTTGATAATGGCCTCATTCCAATGTGTGTCTTGGCCCACACGATGTTCCTGCTTCAGGGGTGCATTGCAATATGAATGTTGGTGCCCATGTGGGGCATTCCTGTTCAGGGCCACATTTCAATATGGAGTTCCTGCTTGAAGGCTGCATTCCAATACAGACGACAATGCCCATATATGGAAGTTCCTGAAGTGTCTTTGAATCTTGAAACCGATTTATAAACACTTCAATGGCCAAATGTCTTATACTCCCTCCCCCCAATACTTTTTATTCCCTTTCCACGGCAACATCAGACAGTTATACTTTGGTTAAAAATAATCTATGGCTCAAGACAGATGCAGTCTAAATAATCCAGCACCTGCACAGGATTATGTTGACATTAAATTTGATATTAATAATGGCAGATTAATCACTAATGGCGTAACTACAATCAAGCTTGCAGAATACTAGGTTACTAATGCATTGCACATGTACACTGTTGCAGACCCTCTAGAAAAATAAAGTGAAAGTAAAGTTCCAATGATGAGAACAAAATCTCAAGACATCTGCTATAACAAATATGCAGCTGCCAAGATCGAGGTTAGAGCTCATGTTACAATGTAAAAGGCACAGGAAACATTTGTGAAACTTCACAATAAACCATGATGACAAATACACCTGAATTTAGTCAAAACTAAAAACGAAACTAAATGTTTATTCATAAATCTGCAACAGTTTGTCATTAAAGGAAGTCTTTAAGCTCCCATCTAATGGAGGAAAAAACAAAAAAACTCCAGTTTTAACCAATGGCATATCCAAAGCATTAGCATGTGCAGTGTCTCTCCAAGCATTAACAAAACCTGTTTGAAAACATTCACATCATAGAGTTGTACATTAAAACAATGTGATAAATTGAGAAGGTGAAAGCTAATGAATGACCCATGTCAGACGTTCCAAAACACAACTTCTGGATTAAAGCAGTATCTCAGTGTGCAAAACAGGTCTGGTCATTTCTCACACCACAGGTCACTACAGTGCCCTTTCACAGACAGGTGAGTTGGACATATACCTGAGCTACTGTATTTAGAAAGTGGCACTGTATGGCTGGGAGGAGTTAATCTCATAGAGATGAGCTTTACCAGGGTTTAAGTGTCTCTTTACAGTTGGATGTTATATGGCAAGATGCTAGCCCTGGATGGATCTAGGACAAGAAGAGGGGACATAGACAGGTGAGAAAAGTTGTGGCAGTTTCAGAACTTTTTCCCTGGTCGCTTGCCCATGAGCACAGATACCAGTCCAGCTCACCTTGATAGCACCTCTCTCCAGGCTCTCCAAAGACCACCTGTCACTGCATTTGGGACATTTCCAAATGCATGGAGTGAAAACTAAATTGGCTTAGGGGGAAGCAAAATGACTTAATTGTCTTACATTAGGTCTGGGTTTGAGACCAACCCTAGACCGTCTTTCAAGACTTTGTGGGCAATAGAACCACGCTGCTGGATATAGCCATGCACCATTGTGCTGAGCACTCCACCTCAATTTCACAGCTAACATCTGAGAAGAGGTTATTACAATAATACAGCAAGGCCACTGAATACATGAACATACAGTAATACAAGACATCCAGAGGGACAAAGAAAGTACCTTTGAAAGGAGGGAAAACCAAGCCGCTAACTAGTCCCCTCCAAATTCAAACCCAATGTTTCAGCATTCAGTAGAATAACACAATGATATCATTATGATAATAACAACATTGATCATAATAATAAGAGTATGAATAGTAACACTGATAATAATAGTCACAATAGAAGTAGTAATAGTTAAAGTCTGGGTGTGGTGGTCTGGACCATGAGGCGGTTCCAGTTTTCCATAAGGGAGTGCTTCAGGAGTTCCTCAGCAGACCCATACAAGTCATGAAGAACAGCACATGGCAGCAGCTCGGCACTTAGCAGCCAGGTTGCACTGTCCCTTATTTTATCGCTTCCTTCTCCAATCCGAGTGTCTAGTTATGTTTCCCCTCTTGTTCGTTTGCCTTCGGTTAATATTAAACATGTTTATTTTCTTCTTTTAGTGTTTTAATTTAACAGGCATTTTCACATTGCATACTTCTGTGTCCATTCTCTTGCTAGTCTGTTGTACCTGTAAAACAAAATGGAAGGTTTGCACGATACCAGAAAAAACTAGCACACTGGTATTCTTGAATATTCCACAAATAATTGAATGCATCATTAACCAGGTCTCCATACAACCTTTTTTGGCGAGTTAAGTACAGATACATTTTCTTTTTTTACTCGACGACAGGCCTGATGGAACAGCCCAAAAAAATAAAACACTTTCCAAATGTCAACAAAACACAAGACAAGGAGAGATCTTTGTGTCTGTAAAATTAATTTTGCGAGAAAAGACGATGGAAAAGCCATAAGTAGTAAACTTGGAGTCACACAATATGTGTGGTCCTCCTACTACAACTCGGAAAAGCATGCAGTTTATGAGGCTACAGATGAAATAAGTTATGATGAACTTCACAGGGTGGTGAAAGTGCACGGTAATGCTCCTTTCCAATAAATATCGAGGGTCTTATTCTAGTGACATGATGATCAATGCTTGGCTGCTGTTTGACAAATAAATCTTTTGTCCATAATCTCATCATGAAGGCTATCCTACCCGCAATGCATCTGCGAATTGTTGCCTAGAGCGCACGTGCACACTCGCAATGTAACGCAACATTTTCTGACAAAACCATCAGTAGAGTTGAAAATGCGATGGAAACCCATTTTACTTGTGTTTTTTATTCAGTACATTATTCAGGTAATTTAACCACAAAAGTTATTTTTATGTGCACTGTCATCACGCACAGTCTATCCACAACAGGTTAATTTGACAGAAACATCTCTGGTGGGAAAATGCACATATTGTTTTTATGCCGATTTTTTTATATTCATATGATGATCTGTCACGGGTTGGATGGAAATACCAATGTTATGGTCAAAAGACCTTCACCAGTGTTGACTGAAACATTGGGAAGAAATTAATGTCTATTGACCAAAACGTTGGAATTAAATATATATAATTGTTTGTGGACTAGGCCCTATTCAAGAATACCAGGATGCTGGAGTTTCAAAGCAGGGGAATCAAATACTGTATGGCACACTCACTTTTCCCTGTCAGCTTTGTAGGTGTGTGCAATCTCTGGTACAAGCGGGTCATCTGGGTTCGGATCGCAAAGCAGAGAGCAGATTGACAAGAGAACTAATAAAGAATGGAAAATAAAATGAATCAACTTTGGATAGCTGCATCTAAACCCCCTTCAGCTGCAGACACACATGACAACAGTAAACAACTAAAAATATCCTATAGATTTTATCCAAAAAGTTAACCAATTAACCATGCATGTTCTTGAACGATGAGCCTTTAATACACCTACCCACAGCTCACATCCATATTGCTATGACAACCGTTACTGTTGACCACTTTATCTGAGACCCATAAAGTGGCACATGATGATGATTGCCCTTTTCAAGTAAAAAATGATATTTATTATTCTGACAACTATTTGAAGTAGAAAATAAAACACTAAACACAATAATGGATTGCTGAATTTGATCCCTAATTGTCTTGTACATTATTACCAGGAGAGACATTGACTAGGTCAAACAACTGTTCCTTTAAAATGTTAGGCCAACTCTTAAAAATATAAAATTACTGCTTTTCAACAAACCACCTAAATTTGTATGCTTACAGTTTTAAAATAAGACGGAGGGATAATATTCTGTCTGGCTGTCATCTGAAATCCAATGGTCATCTGCATTATATTTAAATATATTGTCCATTAATAATACGACTATATAGTTGATTACTATATAGTTGAGTACTGATTGTAATGCCAGGAAATATTAAATTCCAACCCCATGTCAGATCCTATACCAACATTCACAGGGGCTTACCTTTTGATACAGTGAGTGCAGGCGACCATTGCGATCTCAATATATCCAGACAAATACTTCCATTGCTGTTGATATTAGGGTGGTAGATCTTTGTCGTGAACGCAACCTGCAATTGAATGAAGTATTTTATAAACCAGTACTTACTTCTAGCACTATGAATTGTTTCCTAATGTCAACTGATCTTATGTGCTTTTTTACTCACCTTTGGTGGTTTGAAGGGGTAATCTGTAGGGAAGTGAATAGTCAAGAAGAACACTCCTCCCTGATAAGGACTGTCATTCTAAAAGAAAAGAAAAACATGTTTAGAAAGAGGATAAGAATACCCTTAAAGCTTATTGATGATAAGCTATATGCTAATAAGAGAAAGGGAAGTTCAATTACATACCGGACCCATTATTGTTGCCTGCCAGTGAAACACTAAATAAAATTACAAATGGGTTACAATTAATACAGAACAATGCAATGTCACAGCCTCGCCCATCGCGTTGCTGCCCATCAAAAGTTGCCTAAAATGTAAGTATTGTGTATTGGTGCATATCGCAACACTGAATGTCTGACAGACTAGAACTGTTTTAAAAAAACATTTATGATGTGGCAAATGTCATTAAAATAAAGAATTTATTCCCTAGCTCATCCCTACTTACAATCATCTCCAACTGGTCCCGCTGAGCACTGTGCAGGCGGATCCCTCTGCAAATCTGTCAGTTCCTAGAGATATAATAAATAAATAAATAAATGAATGAATGAACAGGCAGTGTCTAAAATTCACCTTTGTATCCACTACTAACCGATGTGGCCAGTAAGTAGAACATTCAGTCATGGATATAACGGTCATTGCTATAGCAATGAAAATTAGAATTTCTTATTGCACAAGTTCAGGTAGTCCCTCCCAGTTTAAGTCAATTTCTAGCGAATATAACCCTGATTCAGACACTGAGCAACAATGTGACAAAACGGACATTCAGATAGGGAAAAATAAATAAGCTAGGCCTATATCACAGCTTGATGACGGTTGTCTGGTTGAGCACTGAGTTGGGGTGAAGGGTGTCACTGCCAAATTAACTACCAAAGCCTCTTCTCAACTTTGACATTTAGGCTTACATGACCAGTTTTACTCAGACTAGTCCCATATTAAATGTAATTCCGGGACACTAATTAGTATGATACAGCGCATTCGCAAAGTATTCATACCCCTTGACCTTTTCCACATTTTGGTACGTTACAGCCTTATTCTAAAAATGTATACGTGCCCCCCCTCAATCTACACACAACAGCCCATAACGACAAAGCAAAAACAGGTTTTTAGAATTGTGCAAAAAAAAAAACCTGAAATATCACATTTACATAAGTATTCAGACCCTTCACTCAGCACTTTGTTGAAGAACCTTTGGCAGCAATTAAAGCCTTGAGTATGACGCTACAAGCAGGCACACCTGTTCTTGTGGAGTTTCTCCCACTCTTCTCTGCAGATCTTCTCAAGCTCTGTCAGGTTGGATGGGGAGCGTTGCTGCACAACTATTTTCTGGTCTCTCCAGAGATGTTCGATCGGGTTCAAGCCCGGGCTCTAGCTGGGCCACTCAAGGACATTCAGTGTCTTGACCCGAAGCCACTCCTGGATTGTCTTGGCTGAGTGCTTAGGGTAGTTGTCCTGTTGGAAGGTGAACCTTCACCCCAGTCTGAGGTCCTGAGCGCTCTGGAACAGGTTCTCATTAAAGGATCTGTGTACTCCATTCATCTTTCCCTCTATCCTGACTAGTCTACCAATCCCTTCCGCTGAAAAACATCCCCACGGCATGATGCTGCCACCACTATGTTTCACCGTAATGATGGTGCCAGGTTTCCTCTAGACATGACGCTTGGCATTCAGGATAAAGAGTTCAATCTTGGTTTCATCAGACCAGAAAATCTTGTTTCTCATGGTCTGAAAGTCTTTAGGTGCCTTTTGGCAAACTCCAAGTGGGCTTTCATGTGCCTTTTACTGAGTGGCTTCCGTCTGGCCACTAACATAAAGGCCTGATTGGTGGAGTGCTGCAGAGATGGTTGTCCTTCTGGAAGGTCCTCCCATCTCCACAGAGGAACTCTGGAGCTCTGTCAGAGTGACCATCGGGTTCTTGATCACCTCCCCGACCAAGGCCCTTCTCCCCGATTGCTCAGTTTGGCCGGGCGGCCAGCTCTAGGAAGAGTCTTGGTGGTTCCAAACTTCTTCCATTTAAGAATGATGGAGGCCCCTGTGCAGACATTTTTTGGTACCTTTCTCCAGATCTGTGGCTCGACACAATCCCGTCTCAGAGCTCTACGGACAATTCCTTCGACCTCATGGCTTGGTTTTTGCACTGACATGCACTGTCAACTGTGGGACCTTATATAGACAGGTGTGTGTGTGTCTTTCCAAATCATGTCGAATTAATTGAATTTACCACAGGTGGACTCCAATCAAGTTGTAGAAACATCTCAAGGATGATCAATAGAAACAGGATGCACTTAAGCTCAATTTCGAGTCTAATGGCAAAGGGTCTGAATACTTATGTAAATAAGGTATTTCTGTTTTAAATTTTTAATAAATTTGCCAATATTTTGTTGCTTTGTCATTATGGGGTATTGTGTCTAGATTGCTGAGGATTTAAAAAAAATCAATTTTAGAATAAAGCTGTAACGTAACAAAATGTGGAAAAAGTCAAGGGGTCTGAATACTTTCCGAAGGCACAGTATGTTACGTATGGTATGGCTACACAAGATAGGTGGTTGTTTGGTTGGGGTGGATGGGTGAGCATATAACACCAGCATCTAGCAACCGAAAGGTTGCGTGTTCGAATCTCATCACAGAAAACTTTAGCATTATAACTAATTAGCAACTAAATACTACTTTTTGGCTACTTTGCAACTACTTAACATGTTATGTAATCCTTCCCCTTTAACCTAAACCCTAGCTAACACCCACCACCTAGCTAACGTTAGCCACAACAAATTGGAATTCTTAACATATTTTGCAAATTTGTACGAAATGGATGGACATCCACAAATGAATACATACAATACAAAAGGTAACATATCATACTAATTGGAGTGTCTCGGACATAATTTTACCATGTTACGTCTATCCCAGAGTCCAGGTTGGTTTTACTACACAGGACTTAATTGTACCATACTGTGAAGTTGTTACTCAACTTTTAATACATTGACAATACAGACAAAATATAAACAGACCACTTGTTTCAACTGTTCACCAAAATCACATATTTTAACGGTTATGGTCCACTAGCCGTGTACCATTTGAGTTAATATGGTATGACATCACATGTTGTACATAAATAAGTACACTTTCTCAATAATCTAGTTAGCTAACATTTTATGCAAACGCTGTCTATTCTGTTATAAATACACTTGCTTGCCACATTTGCTATTCCATATATGGCAACATTGGGGTTAAGTATTTGGCAACATGCAAACAGCTGTCATATGTCACGCGTGCGCATTACCTTCCAGCACACTCATTCATTCAAGATGGCAAAAGATAGGTACCATTAGCAAGCTAACGTTAGCTTCAAATTGTACTTTCTCACCCAGGTCGCCAGACACAAATACATGACTAACTTGCTTATTTATTTTACACTCACAATGTGGTCATATTACTTGTACCCCGACCAAATGCCTTTAGGTAGGTACAGGCCCGTTACATTAGCTGCTAACGTTAAGTGAGGACAGCTAGCAAAACTAACTAGCAAAAATAAAATCCTGTTAAGCTAACAGCTTAGCATAGGCAGCATGAAATGCGTCAATTGCAAAAGGCCACCATTGGTTTCTCGTCTTTGTCCATCTGCCAAGTATTTTCAAGGGGAGCACAAACAAGTGCTTGTTACATGAAATGTGGCAAACGATCTTGGAGAACCATACGTATTGTAAACATAGCTAACAATTTAGCGGACTAGTTGCAACGCAGGATGGCAGGAAGAAATACGCAAACAAAAACTCACCTTTTGAATTCTTTTCAACGCCATTGCTAGTTTAATTAGATATGGCTCTCTAATACACTTGGCACAGATACGTTGGGTTAAATTACGATGTTTTTCAAACCAGTCACGTTGTGTGTGTATAAATAATGTAACAATCGTGGGTGTTTTCGAATAAAACTGCAGTTTCCACCGTAGAAGGTTGGCTAGTTCTTGGTCGCGGTTTTGTTAGCTTTCTCACCCCCCTCTCTCCTTCCACTCTGCTGCTGGAGAGCATTTCCAGAATATCGCGAGACGAGGAATTAATTGGACAGCTGACAATTTTTTGTTATTTTTATTGAAATTAATTTAGGCCTAGCTACGCTCTTTGGCCTAAGTACCCTACCTCCTGACAATGAAGGCAGTTACACATGACCATCGATTAATGACTGCCCTACATTTGTTAGTAAGAACATCTATATCCTTTTGATAATTTTGTAATTATTGATTCGTAATTTATATGGTCAGGCGTGGTGCAGATTATTATTGTACCTAATTAGCTGGATAAGAGGAACCAAACATGAATTTAATTGTTTTCGAAGTTGTTAACCCTGTTTGGACCACTATGCCAAAGACATTCAACATCAAACCTATTGCAACAAGACTCTGATCTTGCAAACAAATGTGGATGAGGTGGGTACAACATTTTCAAATTAATTTGAATGGAGAGCTCAAACAAAATAACCATACTAAGCATACATTTACAGGGAAATCATTTAGCAAGCAGCTGCTCGCACAACAACTTAATAAACCACACCTCTGTCCACAAGATGTCCCTGTTTACTTCAGGGATAATCAGGGCCCGCTGATCTAAGGGCCCTACAGATAACTTACACAGTAAACACACATCAGACGATTAATGCACACCAATAACATAACTATACTCATAGCTTGAGCTTAATATACGCAATATCAGTTTGTCAACAGTATTTGTTGGGGGAAAGAAAAATATTTGTGGATCCAAAGTTTGTATGAATATTTAAAAAGTAATTGAATGAACACCTTGGATTTATAGTTTTTGCAACGTATAACCATGTAGTATGATATAGCTACATTTCTTATTTTACGTTGCATCTATATTCGCCATGCATTCTTGAGTAGAATAGATTCAGATGTGCATGCATTCTATACTGAACAAAAATATGAACGCAACATGCAACAACTTCAACGATTTTACTGGCTTACAGTTCATATAAGGAAATCAGTCAATTGAAATGAATTATCTTGGCAAATGAGAAATGCAGGGATGTAAACAAATGTATGCAGAAAATTGGAGAGAAATAACCTTTTTGTGTGTACAGAACATTTCTGGGATCTTTTATTTCAGCTCATGAAACATGGGACCAACACTTTACATGTTGTTTTTATATTTTTGTTCAGTATATTATGTTTCTTCAGCATTATACAAAACAACAGTTACGTAAGTTGTTAGGGTTTTGAAGAAATTTACAAAACATTTAGCCAATAGGCTACACTACATAGTCACGCACACTCAATTGCAGAAACCACATACATTTGCTTTATATTAGATTTTCTATATAGCTTTGTCAAGTACCATGGTGATAGACCAAGGGATTGTTCAGTGAATATCCAATCA
This sequence comes from Hucho hucho, assembly GCA_003317085.1. Classification (NCBI taxonomy): domain Eukaryota; kingdom Metazoa; phylum Chordata; class Actinopteri; order Salmoniformes; family Salmonidae; genus Hucho; species Hucho hucho. The sequence continues at coordinate 12,495 of QNTS01004360.1, read as the reverse complement.
TTGTAAAGGCGTATTCATCTGTGAGTCAGCTGCATGCTCCAATTTCTGCACAGCCTTGTCTTGCAAAGCCCCATGAGTTTCCCTTTATATGTCTTAAACGGGGTGAAAAAAGAGCTCTCATTATTTTAGTTAGTATCTATGAATGGGTGGCAGTGTTTATTCTTCTTAAATGGCTGATTCAATGTCAGGTTGAGGATCCTATCGTCAATGTGACACTGAGAAGGACCATTTTCCTTTGGAAAGCTAGAGATTCCTTCAGATAATATCTTATTGTTTGCTCATCTCTGGGCTCTCAATGACCCAACTGTCCTCAGGGTCAGCCTGTAATCAGATTCAGCCAGCCCAGCAGTAGAGGTGGCAGTTCCGGGCCTTGTGCAGCAGGGGCCTCGTGCGCTGACTCTGCCTACTTGCAAAGGACATTTATCAGCATGGAGTTGATTCCCCAACATTCTCTGTTGGCCTCAAGCCTCAGCTTGAAAGGCTTCCCACAGTCATTCCACCACTGTCTCCTTAAATTTCAATGTGCACTGTTTGGCTCCTGTGGGCTTTTAAACCCAGATAATGTATGTGACTACCACTAGAGCAGGGGTATCGAACTCATTTTGCCTGGGGGCCGCATTCGTTCTTCAACGAGAACGAGGGCTACACTGAAAATTTGTTATATTTCCTTGCTGTCAATTTTTTTTTAAAGAATCCTCTATCAATCGTTTTGGGAATTTTTGATGCTCCCTGACTGTCTAGTGATTATTAGCGAGCTGGACACTCAAGAAACTGTTTGAATGTAGGTCCATTGGCTGTGCACAGTGATTATTAGCGAGATGGACAGTCAAGAAACTTTGGTTTTAGTCATTTTAAAGTATATTGATTTAGTTTTTTCTTGCGGGCCATATGTTTGAAACACCTGCACTAGAGAGCCCTAACCCATCATATCATCCTGCAATAATAGCCATCAAGGACTGTCTGTCAGGGTGATATGGTAGAGAACTAACCTTCTAGGCAGAGAACAAAATGTAGTTTCCTTGTTTCTTGGGTATCCCATTACCATCAGTTAGGGAAATCCCCATCTATCCCCTGCAGTGGGGAGTTTTTAGTTACACCATTGGCGCCCGCCGGATTTAAAGGGATGTATATACAGTGAGGGAAAAAAGTATTTGATCCCCTGCTGATTTTGTACGTTTGCCCACTGACAAAGAAATTATCAGTCTATAATTTTAATGGTAGGTGTATTTGAACAGTGAGAGACAGAATAACAACAAAAAAATCCAGAAAAACGCATGTGAAAAATGTTATAAATTGAGTTGCATTTTAATGAGGGCAATAAGTATTTGAACCCCTCTCAATCAGAAAGATTTCTGGCTCCCAGGTGTCTTTTATACAGGTAACAAGCTGAGATTAGGAGCACACTCTTAAAGGGAGTGCTCCTAATCTCAGCTTGTTACCTGTATAAAAGACACCTGTCCACAGAAGCAATCAATCAATCAGATTCCAAACTCTCCACCATGGCCAAGACCAAAGAGCTCTCCAAGGATGTCAGGGACAAGATTGTAGACCTACACAAAGCTGGAATGGGCTACAAGACCATCGCCAAGCAGCTTGGTGAGAAGGTGACAACAGTTGGTGCGATTATTCGCAAATGGAAGAAACACAAAAGAACTGTCAATCTCCCTCGGCCTGGGGCTCCATGCAAGATCTCACCTCGTGGAGTTGCAATGATCATGAGAACGGTGAGGAATCAGCCCAGAACTACACGGGAGGATCTTGTCAATGATCTCAAGGCAGCTGGGACCATAGTCACCAAGAAAACAATTGGT